>LPNX010287068.1:499-14821 GCA_001517045.1 Pseudotsuga menziesii
GTATGAGGGGTGTTCATCCAGAAGAATCGTGCATGAAGAAGACCACCGACCAGTTGAAATATCTATGTGTACAGAACAATATTTACCTTCCATAAGGTGCAGATATGTTTGATGATGAAGAGAACACTGAATAATATGAGAGATTCTTGCATGCAAGCCTCACTCCATTGAAGGCTTATTTGACAGATTATGGAGCATCCAACCAGATGATTGCTTCCAGGGAGTCCTTCATCACATTCCCTCTATCAGGAGGACCTAGCTGTCATATGGCAGATGACTCTAAAATATTATATGTTGAGAGAGGTTCAGTTAAAATCAAACATGATGATTTCATTCCCTCTCCTACAGAAAATAAAATTGTTGAAGATGAAGAAGAAGCAGAATTTTCCCTATAGTCAATTCAAATTGAAGAAAGCATCCTTGGAGTGACTCCTTCTCCTGCTGCACCGGAATTGTATGAGATATCTGATATCTCATCTCCTCACATTGATGATCTAGAAGAAGACATTTGAATCTTTGTTTTTGAAGAAAAACTCTCCTTCGATTCTTCGCAAAAATTCTCCAATGATTTTTTAAATTTTGTGCATAGTTTACCAGTGATTGTTTCAGAAAAAGAAGAGGAATTTGATTTCTCTATCTCTAATAATGTTGCTGGTGTGCAGATAAGTGATACAATGTTTTTTTTGGAAATAATATCAGGTTATAGAGTGATCCATTCACTCTCATTAATATAGAACTTCCAATAAATTCCTACAGGATTGCATTCACCAAAAATCAGAATTTTGAAGAAGGAGAAAATTGTGCATCTACCATCTCAGTGGAGCACAGTTTTGGATCTGATATGAACCTATTTGGATCTGATTTATTTTCTGACCTGATAATATTTGTTTCAGTTTTTAATATTCAAGAGATTTCAGTATTGCTTGTAACTGGTTTCATCAATTTTGGTGTGACAAATCAAGCACTGCAAGTCTCCTTCAATTTTGATGTTGAAGATTCCATGTTAGTTCTCTCTTACGAGTTTGTTGATATCATATTTTGTGAAATATTTTTTATTTATGAAGCTATATCACATTATGGAGCTCAAATATTCACTCTCCATAGTCCCAGGGCTTCTCTACCTACATTTTTGATCACATACTCATCTCCTCACAGAACTAGTAAAGTTGGAGACATTCTACATCTGCCTGGACACTTGCTCCTAACACTTGGGGCTGATTTTACCTCACATGGATTGATGTTCAAGACTGCCATATATCATTTTCTTGGGTGTTCCTCACATGGTTGATTTAAGTTTCTCTACATGGGTCCAGTTTTCACCATGCAACTGTTTATATTTCTGATTTAGTTGAGTACATTATTCTTCTTCCAAAGATGAAGATTCCTCCAGACATAAGCATTTGTTTGGATTCAGAGGTTCAAATTCATAGATTTAGGATGCTACTACATAGAAGAACCGTAATATTGCATTATTGTTGTAAAGTGTTGCAAATTGCAGCAAAATATTTTGCAAGTTTTTAACATGTATTTCCTGATTTCTACTTATCTTGAGGGGGGTGGTTCCCATGAGGTTTTCCCTGTTTCCTTGGTTGTATTAAGCATCATTACGTATTTTATATTGAATATGGGTAACTTATGGCATTATTGATAGAGCCCATAGTTTTCCAAGTTAGGATTCATGGGGGGTGTTAGGATTATTAATCCCCCCTTGACCAAACTATTTATTAGATTAATTTAGCCTAAATTAGGATTTTTAATTAATTAATTAAGTCCACTAGTACCATTGGGTCCACATGGTCTAATGGGGACACATGTACTAGTTACTAGAGTGTGGGGAACACTTCTAGAGGATAAATTGACACTCACTGCACTTGCATGCATCATTTTAGGCACCTCCTAGACTAATACCTACATTTTAGGAGCCACTAGGAGTCCTGACACCAACCTCCTTCAGTTAGTTGGAGTTGGAACTAGTTAAGCTTAGTTTATTTCCAGTTACATTCAGTTAGATCACAATCAGTACAGTTAGCACCAGATATACATGGTTGCATGTGGATTAGGCTCCTTTGCTCACCTACCACTTCAGTTAGACTGAGTTAATTATTTATTACTGATTGTATGAGTTGTTTAGACATATGGAGTTAACTAATTGGACTTTGATATTGCTTGAGACATCTTGAGTGAGCTAGTCAGTTAGGTATAGTCACATCTAGTTGGTAGATTATAATTCCTCCCTAATGGATTGAAATTCTTCCTTTATGTAAACTATTGTAACACCGGATTTAATTAATGACAATGATACTGTAATTATCTAAGCTATACTCATCTGTTTCCTGTGTGTTTTGATTTGTTCAGTGTGTATCTTCATTCTCCTTTTCCTGGAATAATAATTCAAAACTAATTGCATGAATATCTAAATTACATAGCAATTTTAACATGTTCTACCCCAAGCCATAGGAAATTTCTCTCCATAACAATGGGGGATTCATCAGTGAGATTCATGGTATCTCGTTGTTCTAAAAGATCAGTACCATGCAACAATTTTTCAATTATCTTTGATATGTATATTTTTTTGGTAACTCCATCAGAGGGACATGAATTTAATTTTTCTTATTTCATGCTCAAAATTGAAAGAAAAACCATTCTTATCAGGATATTTTGGATCAAAGCTGCATTTGACATAAAGGCCATTGCATTTGACATAAATTCCATGATCAAGTATTTTTAGCATAGAGACATGGTCTTGAAATGTGATATTAGAAGGGAAGAGAAGTCCAAACATGGTAAGAATAATATTTGGATCCGTTCCTTCAAAGTTGTAACAATATAAGATAATAACACATAGGAATTTGCATACATTGATGGTGATTATTGTTAGGGAAAGTGTTCCTATGCCTCGGGGTTAAGAGGCCACCAACATATTAGGGTATAAAGACTCGTGTATAATTTTTTGCAAGAAAATATAAGCAATATTTTAAAGGTTATAAAGGTTGATGCCTTATTTACTGAAGACTTATCCAAGCTTTCCTTTATTCCTCCTCTTTCTCCTCAATCCAAGAGACCTACAAAACAAACTTCAACCTTTCTCAAAGAAATTTGATCATATGTAAAGAAATGATAATCAAAATAATATGAAACCCTAATATGATTAACATCAACATATGATCATGAAAAGAGATAAAACATCCATTACATAATGATTTGGAAAGGGAAGAACATCACATCTTTATTAATCAATGGAATAAGTATATGATATACCTTCTCTTCATGCAAGGAACCTTTGACACCTATGATCTAGATCTCTTACTTCTCTTCTCCAAGAATCTCAACGTCCAAGCTATGAAACAAGGGGAAATGATAGCTAGGGAAAAGGTAGGGGGGATGAGAGTCCCAATTTCACTAGCATAACAATGCAAAGGCTAAGTCCCCTTTCATGGACCCCTCTCCCTCTCTTATATACTTTTTTGAAGAGTTAGGTTCAAATAGGGATCAGTTAAAACCAAAGGAGCAGTTCCAAAACCACTCAAACCAGCTCGAATTCAATATTGTTTTACTATTACAGGACATACTTGCGGGTTTACTTCATCAAAGGGGCAAGTGACATGTAGGTTTTCTTAGGAAAAATCATGATTGGGTCAGAAAAACCATTTTTAGGGTATTTACAAGCATTTTCATGGGTTGGTGTCTTATGGAAAGTTTGTTCTTGGTATGACACCTTTCCAATGGTCTAGAGAAGAGGTTAAATGGAGTTACATAACTCAATATATGGCTCCTACATTCAAGCTTTCTTTTGAGTGACTGAAATGAGTTTTCATGAAGTGTCTCCATGGAAATGTCATCATGCGACGAAAACAATTAAAAGTCGTCACGAAAGGAGAAGTGTCATTTTTGGCTATAACAAATTCCACCTAATGTATGAGGTTAGAGGGGAAGATGATAGCTACAAGACATTATAAAAAGGAAACAAGTGAGTCATGGAGTCAAAGAGATTGGAGAATCTAGGAACGTAGGCTTGAACAGAGGTACATGAGAGAGAGATCGATGTCACACAAAATTGATCTCTAGGACATACATGTTCATATACAAATAATTGCCATAAATATGGAGACGGATCCAACATGTGTATAACTGATGTAACTCTCATAGTAGCATAATATGCAAAAATGTGCCATATAAAATCTAAAGGATTCATGGCCACAGATGAACAAGGTGGATCTATGTTAAAAAATCGATCATATCCACAAGAATATAAGGTGGATCTGTGTCTCAGTAAATGTCATATGAAGTGGGATAAGGTCTTGCACAACTTGGGTAATAGAAAAAGAGAGTGATGCTATTGTTGACCCAAGTTATTCCATCCAAACCATCCAAAGGTACGAATCCTAACCATGTGAATAAATGATTTTACGTCGAACATTGAGGAAACCGTTTGATTACCGGTCATTGATGAAAACCATTAACAAACACGATGGAAACCAAGATTAATGAAAATGGTCTCCAAGGTACCTAGTACATTATAAGAAGTGTGAATAAATGGTCTTGAAGTCGAACACCTAAAGAATCCATTGAGTATGAGACATTAAGGTATTCCCATTACCCAATGTTGAGGGAAATTACCACTAATGCCTGTAATCCCCAAGGTACTATCATAAACTCTAAATCTCATTCCCAGAGCAAAATGTGTTAAAGTCATGTTGAGGCTTGGAAAATTGTAGGCAGCAACAGCAAGGGATTCTCCCCAGTCAATGTTCCCAACTAGCTCGTGACTGTTTGGTGTAGGGAATCCATTCGGTTTGCGGTCCGGCCACCGTAGGTCAAGAAAAAAAATAAAAGGTTTTACCGGTTGCAGCCCAATTCATCATATATATTTTTGTATTTTTGACTTTAAGTATGATATGCAAGTGCCTATTTAACATGCATATTGATAAAGAATGCAAGGAGTAATCACAATGTGATGCACAGGTTCTTACCTCTCGTCTTAAACTCTCAAGCATCTAAATCACACACACGGCAAGAAAATAAATCTAACTACCTACCTATCCCCAGTGAGCAAGATTGTAACTTATTAATGAGTAATATATCTTGTGCATGCATTATACGGAGAAATTACAGATAGCTGATACTTCCTTCAAAACACATGAATAATTAAATATATTTAAACAACCAGATAGCCAATTTCTTATGGACAACATTCATTACTCATGGTGGTAATTTTCATAAAATAGACCAGAAATCATTCAAACAAGTACATAGGTCCTAAGAGTCAGAACGATCTCACAGTTAGTGGACAATAGCTGAAAATGAAATAGTTCCTTTTCAACAAATCCATAGCATAACATTTGAACATTCCACCAAACTTTCTCCGACAGGAAAACTGTAATTCTTTATTGCAAAAGGAAATAGTTCTTCTTACAATATCTCTTTACTAATATAAATGGGAAAAAGTCTCCTCTTCATCTAAATCCTCTATATTTATACAAAAGAACAAGACTGTTGGGCTGCCCACAAATAACTCTTGGGATTCCCCAACTCTTCGCTTCCCAAAATTTATTTTCACTAAGTGTTTACGAAATTTACAACATATTGCAAGAGTGAACAAATGTTCATGAGGAGGGCCTTGCTTGATTATTTAGAAATTTCTTCCATGCTAAAACCTCTGAGGCGATACTTTCAAATTGACAAGGTTGCAAGAATTGAATATTTATTTCGAATTTTGCAGCCTGGTTCTTGATGGCTTTTATTCTGGCTGTACTCAGGCGAAGCTGATCTTCTAACAACTACACACTAACCACGGAATGATCTACCTCATTCCTTAGGGTCTGTTCATCTAAATATTTAATGTGCTATATTCTTCTTTCATCTTCTTGGTACCTTCTTTGCAAAATTTCCACAAACAGGCCGTGGTCCTGAAAAGCATCTATTCTTTGTTCAGCCTCTACCTGGAATCAGTTATAAATAATCAAAAGTATTCTAAAGAACTCTATACATGCCCCTCTTGTCTTCCTAACAGCCTTCTTGAACTCCTCGGCTATGTTGATGGAAAACTCCAACAAGTCGTAGTCTTGCCTAAGGGCTTGTTGATCCTTTGAGGGTAACTCTGCAGGAGCCTTTGCATTTGCTTCTAATCTTGCCATCCTTCCTGTCAGGACTTCCAGGATGTGCTTATATCTATCAACAAAATATGAGGAGGTCTCCAAAATCTCCTCCAACCGGCTGTCAATCTGCAAAACCCTGCATCTTTCCTCCTCTATGGCCACCTGCAGCTAAAGCATCTTGGCTCTCTATGCCAAAACGTGTTCTTTGAAAGGTTGAAGACTAACTTGTTGTTCTCTGGCTTCCTCTAAAGCTGCTGTCAGTGAGGTAATGTGTTCTTTAAGTTTTTCCTCCTGCCCTTGAGATTGGCTCTCATTTGCTTCCGAGGTATTCTTCTGCAACTCTAGATCCTTTATCCTACCTAGCAGTTGTTCCTTCTCTGCCCTCAACTCTTGATATTCCTATTGTACTTTCCCCAGATACTCTTGGGCGGTCTCCATAGATATTTTCTCTATCTCGAGGACTTGAAGTTCAACTTTTGAAGACTTGATTTCCTTTTGTATGTCTTCAAACTTTCTCTTTAACCTATTGTTTTCTTCTCTTTCCTTTCTCAGGGTATCTTTGAGTTGAGAAGAAGACTTCTTTGACTGCTCTAGATCTGTCATTATTTTATCTACATTGTCCTCTGAAGTGTGGATCAATGCAGCCCCCACTCTGATAGTGAACCTGGGGTCTCTGTCTGTCCCATATACAATGGTTGTATCATTTATCATCTTACCAGACAGCGCCCCGGTTTCAACCTTCCTCTCAGTTCTCTTTACTATCCTTTTATTTTCTTTATCATAAAAGATAGTATTAAAATCTGGTACCTCTTCCCTTTTCTTCTGTTCAAAGGGGATTAGCCTAAGGGTGTGGACCATAGACTATCCTAGTGTGCTGGCAACGGGTAATTCAGGATCTTGAATGTCAGGGTTTTCCAAGTCCTGGGCTTGACTGTCTGCTGCGTCAGAAGTTGATTGTTCTGTCACTGTTTGTGTCATATTTATCTTCTCTTCCTCCTACTTCTTCAGCTCCTCATCTAACTTCCTTTTTCTTTCTTCTTCTTCACTTTTGGCAGCTTCTTTTACCTTTTTCCCTTCCTCTTATGCAGCTCTTGTTTTCTCCTCCTCCTCTCCTTTTAGCCATCCTTTGGCTTCTTGGGCTAACCTCTGAGCTTCTTCATTTCTTTTCCTGGTTTCTTCCTCCTCGGCCTTTTCCTGCTCATCCTGTCCCTTTCCACCTTTGGTGGTGATTTTATTTTTAAGCTTCTCCTTAAGGCTGTCATGTTTAGTGCACTGCGGAAAATGGAATCATCTCTGTCCCAGTGGCTAGTGTATTCAAAGTGGACATTAGCCTCTTTTTAGTGTTCTGCAACCTTGTTACAGGAGTCATTCCAGTGGAAAGGCATTTCCCCAAAATGGAACTTCTCCAACTCGTCCATGAATTCATCGGCCTTCTTTACTCTAGTAAATTTGTAACTCCCCAATTTGAAAGGCAAAGGAGGGTATGCTTCCTTCTTATGTTCAAATAAAAAACTTCCTATGCCATCTAAAAATACTTGCCTAACTACCTCTTTGTGAATTAAATAGTCTGTGGAATACTTAGGTAGTAGTGAGGGTCCTCTAGAGCCTCCAAACATTCTGAAATACAGCCCATCCTTAGTCAAGTAATAATCAGCATACTCTTCAATCACCTGCAATGCCTCCTCCGACATGCAGTCGCATTCTTTTAAGAAAATCAGGGTATACAATGGCATAATGAAATGCTCACACACCTCCTTGTAGTGACTATGGTATTTGTGGGCCCATAGTGGCTTGTATGCTGAGTAAATTAGTGATCTTTCCTAGTCCCAGATGCATCTTAGCTTGGGGAAGGGTTGATTGCATAGTATGCAATCAATTAGTATGGAGCTCATGTAGAACTCTGATTTCTTTTGGGACACCCCTCCTAATGCTGATGCCATGCAGGTCGAGAGGCTATTGGACACAATGTTGGCCCAATTGAAAACAGTCCCCTGTGTTGCAACATAAAAAATTATCGGCAGCCACCCCAATTTGAAGCTTTTGCCGTGGGATCTCCCAAAAATCCTATTGAGCATCAAGGCAATGAACCTGTAAGGGGTTCTTAGGATTGCGGTGTCATATTCTCCAGTTGGCCTGGTTCTAAATTTTTTTCCAGGCATGAGCATCCTCTTGAGTGTCTCAACAAGGTCCATCCTAATGCTTTTCATCCAGTCTTCAGTCAGATATATTTGAGCTTCGGGCAAGTGGTAAGCTAGGGCTACATATCTAGGGCTATAAGTAGCATAACCCTGTTTATCAACATTCTCTAGAATCATGGTGATCACATCTGCCTTGGGAAGAATCCACCCAATCACCTCTGAGCATGGAAAGAGCTCAGGTCTCGTAGCAATATTCATTAATGAAGACCTCTCTATGTTGGCGTAGATGTTCTCTTCCTCAAAGCCTATGTCAGGCACCTCTCAGTGCGTAATCAATCTGTAGATATCTCCCCATTGATATTCGGGCTCTACACCAATTATGCATTTGGTGTCTTCGTAAATATATTCAACTATGGTGATGACTTCGACATCAGGTTCCTCTTCGACCGTGGGGGCCTTCTTCTTTTGGTGCTTAGACATCTTAAGTTCCGAGGAATTTCCCTATCATGTATAAAATTGTAATTTAGGTTCTGTTAGGTTATTCTGGACAACAGTTAAAGATAAGGATAACAATATAAAGGTTTTACCTCATCTGCATTAAACATGACTGCAGTTAATAAAAAATAAGCAAACATGTTCAAACAAATGCTCCTGCTCGAAAAAATAAAACCAGCTTAGTCCAACAAAGCTTGGATGTGGAAAAACAAGGCCTTTGTCACAAATGAAAACCTTCTCGGGCCCTCTCTCAACGCCATGACCTACGCATTATGTGGACACTTGAGGCATTAAATATAAAAATCTCAAGGGGACTCTACCGGTGACAGCACCCTAGAAAACTATACAGGCTCATCTCACAGTCCATCTTAGACCGGGTAATGCGATACTACCCCAGACTAGTTTGGGTTCAAATTCGACTGTGAACAGGGTCGCTCTAAACAATGAACTGAAAACAACACTGAGGTCATGGTTTGCAGAATATGGGTGACCAGACCAGTGGAAACAAACCCGGTATTCCCTAGGAAAGCCATGAAATCCTTCCCCGGACTACCGAACACAAAATGGGTGTAGAAGGAGCAAGTCGACATAAGTCGACTTAGTCGATCAACCGACTAAGTCGAGGGACCGGCTTAGTCGACCAGCCGACTGAGTCGGTCGGCCGAGTAAACACAGTCATTAAGTCTGCTAACTAATAGTCGTGTCAGTTCACCGAACCGACAGGTAGTTATTTTTGTAACTGTTTGTATCCTGTATATATTAGGCTGTTGAGCCTCACAAGAACTCAGTTCAGTTCTTGGCTTTGTACGATCTATTGAGAATAATATAATCGGTTTATCCTATCTGTTCTTGTCTCTTGTATCTGTATATATTTCTGTATATTTTTGTATGTATTATTGGTAACCTTATGTGATCTGTGAGATTACAACATTGGTTCCGTTGCCGGTAGTACATAACTAGAATATATGCTCACATATGATATCAGAGCAGGAGATAAAGGACTGGTGGGAGCATAAAATTGTTAACTATCTACAAAATTACGCGAGAAGGAACAGATTGACAGTCGCAGAAGCAAAAGCCAGATTTTTCACTGACACTCTCGAAAAGTTTGTCGAATCCGTGCCACACTTGCTGAAGAATCTTTTGGATCAGAAAACTGGACAAGACTAAAGAAGAACAGTTACTCCAGAAACTGATCCGAGGAGGACGTACGAATCTATCGGAGTGGTTCGAAAAGATAGCCGACGACTTCTGTGAGGAACAAGCAGTCGAAGACAGGACTTCTGTGGAAACTGTTCGACAGAAATTTTTCACAGAATTTACTGATCAATTCTTGTGTTCCTTGCTGACTTTGCTGTTCAAGTTCTTAATAGAAAGAGGAGCAGGCCATATTGTCAAAGCTCGACCACTACTACGTGAACCGCCCTCAAATACTAACTGGGCGGAGAAACAGAAGTAGTGGGAAAAATTCATTGCTGAAAGGGAGTGGGAATACTTCCTGAGCAAATAGACAGCATTATCCAAGCTTCCTAAAAATCCTCGGGTAGGCTATGGGGGGTTAGCTGGTCGTGTGTCGGAGAGGGAGCATGGTGGATACCAGTCGACCAGACTTAAGCCAGTAATGAACAGTCGACCGAAGAGGAATTGATAGTATTGTATGAAAGTATGTCGGACATTAAAAGAATCGAGAGGGACAAATGACAACAAAGAAGGGAAGCCAGACGTGAACGAGCCGACGAGCTGCGTCAAGAACAAAACCCTAGGGAGACCGACCGAGATGAGAATCCGCCAGAGTCGGGTCATGACCGACACGAAGAAGGCGTAGACGAAGAAACGGCCCCTAAGGAAAAGGAAGTGTGGATAGAGCAGCAAGAAGCTCTCCAAATAGTGGTTCCTGATGAAGTAACCCTGTCCCCCACCAATTCCCATACCGTAATACAGACTATTATTGAAGACGACCTCCGACTGAGAGCTGGTGACATCACAATCTGGAGTCGACTAGGTGATGAACCGTACCCGGGATGACACCTTGTTATACGTTGACCGGTCGAAGGGAACTGGGTGACCTTTCAAATGGCACCCTCCTTTCATAGTATCCACTTGCTCCTGCCGACACATGAAGGAGCACCCCCCCTGCCACATACAACTTTCGAAGATAACCACGAGTCAGACCTGAGCACGCAAAGTGACAGTGGGTCATCGAGAAGATAAATTATCAACAATCCACTGTACCGCGAGAAAGAATCAACCACCGACGGAGGCACAAGTTTCGTCGACCAAAACCCCATCGTCACCCCTACAGGTTCGACTATATCATCGACCCCACCTCTTTCACCCCCACCCACACCTCCCACCCCGCCAACTTCCGAAAGTAGTGACAGTGACTCCGACATGGGTCACGGATCTGCTCAGATTCCCCTTTATGAGGGCGACGAAGACCCCAGACGACATTGGTTCATCTGTGAGTCGATATGGGAGGCCAACAAGGTCACAGAAGAAGAACGCCAGATGGCCCAGTTCGCAGGAGCCCTAAGGAAAAGAGCTCTAACATGGTATATGACATTTTCTGAACGGCAGCCCAGAGCAACAAAAGCCGAGATAAAGGCGCAATTCCTATCATTTTTTAAGACCCCAAACGCCAAACACCTGGCCGCCAAGAAGCTGAAAACAACATCCCAAAAGCCAGCAGAAACAGTCCGCGACTACGATAAATGATGGAAGGATCTATTGAGCCAGTTAGACTATACTATTGACGAACAATTACTGATTCAATGGTTCCTTGCAGGAATCTCACAGACGGTTCACCGACACATCAGTCTGGAAACTTTCAAGTCGTATGAAGATGCGCTGACAAAAGCTCTACAGGTCGATATGGATGAAGACATACCTGCATATCAGACCGACCACCATTTGGAGGAACAGCTGGAAAACGTGCAGAAGTCCTTGAAAGAGCTGACTCTGAAGAACCAAGAAGTCTGGTGCACTAACTGTTCAACAGCCGGACATTCCAAAGATAATTGTCGACAGCAATTCAGCCGACAATATGTCCGTTTTGTACAAACAAAGGCGTTTTGCGACATTTGCCAGGAACGTGGAGACCATTCTACCGCCGACTGTCCTTATAATATGAAGAATGGAAAGGCTTCTTGGTGTGCTATCTGCGAAACTGCAAATCACAACACGGCCGAATGCCATCTTAACCTGAAAAATAGATAGAACTACCAGGCCGTTTACCAGACAAATGCGGTCGCACATAACACGGAGCAAAACAATAACAATAACCAGAACAGGCAATGCAATGACGGCCGACGCTATGAACGCCGACATGACAATCGACGACCAGGGTTTGGAAGAACAGGTCGATTCATTGGGAATCGCGAAATACGAATTCGTCGACCCACACAATGCTTTATTTGTTACAAAGAAGGGCACAGATGCACAGACTGTCCGTACAAGGACAAAACTGACCTCAAATTTTGTACACACTGTGGGGTAGGCGATCACTCCTTCGAGGATTGTCCTACCATGTTGGAAAAAATCAGCAATAAAAAAAATGTTAATGTCTTGTCTTGTGTCCAGAAGAATGATGTAATAACTACTAAGAACTTGCACATTGTCACTCGACAAGGCACCAAAACTGGGCCTGATAACCCTCAGATTAGCAAAATCAAAACCACAAATGCATACCCTGACCCTAGCAAGGAACAACAGACATATCAAGAAGCCACACACATATTCCAAAACATTGCACAGCAAGAAGACATTATTAACAGTCGACTTAGCTCGACCCAGTAGTTAACCCGTCCCATTCAAACAAACGAATCTGTAGGTCAATTCATCGATTTATTGCATCAAATTAAAACCACTAACCCTGAGAAACAAACTAAGAACATTTGTAGCTTAAATCAAAAAGACAAAAACGATGTCGACCCACTGGTCGACCTAGAAATTGAAGGATACCACGTACGACAAGTAGTTTTGGATTTTGGGTCACAAGTCAATATTATGACCAGGGATACATGGGAATAAATGGGCAAACCTCAACTTTATGAGTCAGGCATCTACCTAAAAATGGCCGACCAAGGTCTCATTGAACCTATTGGGGTTTGGAAAAATGTAGACACAACTATTAAAGGCATATCAACTAAAGTTGATTTTGAAATTATTGACCCCAAGGAAGGATCTAGCTCCTTCCCAGCCCTTGTCGGTTGACCTTGGGGTCGAAAGATGAAAGCCTCCATCTCCTTAGATAAAGAGAGGATCAAGATAAAAGGCAATGGCCAAAGAGTTATTATACCCATTAACCCTTCCCAAGGAAAGCCTTGGATAGAACCCATTGATGAGGAGGTTGATGTTAGACAGCTATACCAAATCCACAATAATACTGACTATACTGAACCAAACATCTATGGGGAACTTTACTTAGGTAACCAAGACTCAGTTGGTTATAATTCAGATGCTAAACTATATGACTGGGAGATAGAAAACTATGAAACACAAGCAAGAGGGTGCTGGACTATCCAAAAATTACAGAAAAAACCCACCCGACAGTGCTTTATAGTCTCAATTATCCCCAAGATTTTTGAGAGGAAAATCAGAGAACACCCAACCTTACAACCGACCAGCGAAACCACCAGGAAACAACCTAGGTATAAGGAGAGGGAATCCCCAGTCATGCATGTCGAACAAGTGTCTAAAAACATTGGAGAACATGGCCCACTACAGAGCTTAGTAGAAACCTTCACAGGTCAGGCAGCTAGATGGTGGGACACCCATCAGACAAAACTGCAGACCTGGACTAGTGCTACAACTTACTTTGTTGAAAGGTTTGGTGGCAGGAAGTTAACCTCACAAGCACAGATCCCTATCTTCACCCAAGGACAAAACCCAGAAGAGCACATCCAAACTTGTGAAAAGGAGTGGAGAAGACTTGGACATAAGGATGAAAGAGCCAGGCCACACTTATTTCCTTCCACCCTAGACGACTTACCTAGCAAATGGTATAAGATGGAGGAAGCTAAAGGTGAAACCTTTTTTTGGAATGAACTAAAAGCCAATTTCATTAAAGCCTTCAACTTTATACCTGAAGATAAACAATTAGTCGAGCCAGCACAACAAATCAAACATTTCATTCAACCGACTGAAACACACCCTTACAAAGACCCTCGATAGGTCAAGAATTGCAATAGTCTTCACATAGGATCAAAAGTCGAGTCGACCCGATTACAATTGGAGAATGAACACACCGCAGGTAAAAGCTTCAGATGGAAATCAAACCATGCTGAAACAACAAAACCAATCCACTCAGTGCTAAGGGTCGCGACTACCGATAAACCCGACCTCGACCGAATGACTGCAGCCGACTTCCCTGCTACATTCTCACAGTTCAAGGAAGGAATTCGACCGATGAATGAAGCCAAAGCTCCAGAATGGTTAGATGCCAAAATAAGAACTAAGGAGGTAGACATTTCAAATGACGACCGACCAAAAATAACCAAGATTGGTGACTATTGGAATGAACAACAAACTGCTGAAATAGTAACCTTACTTAGAGAATTCCAAGACGTCTTTGCAAGGGACTATAAAGATTTGAA
>LPNX010287068.1:15197-32356 GCA_001517045.1 Pseudotsuga menziesii
GTATTTTCACTTCAGAAGTATCGACACTACCTATTAGCTAACCCCTTCATATTTTACACCGACCATCAAGCTTTGAAGTATCTCGTAAACAAACCTCTTCACCATGGGAGAATTTGTCGATGGCTACTTCTCTTTCAAGAGTTTGAGTTTGAAGTAGTGGTCTGACTAGGAAAGCTCAATGTCGGACCTGACCACCTATCCCGAATCGACACAGGAGAAGAACCAACCGGAGTCGACGACGACTTGCCGTATGCACATCTATTTCGTATAGAAGCAATACCAGCAGAGTTGGAGGAGATTGCTCAGTTCTTAGAGACAGGTCAGGCACCAGAAGGTCTGAGCACTAAGAAGAAGCAAATCCTAGCTATGAAGGCTGCTCCATACAGCCTCATCAATGGATTTCTATACAAGATGGGGTTGGACGATGTTCTTAGAAGATGTGTACTCAACCATGAATGAGAGGAAATCATGCACGAAGCACATTATGGACCCGCGGGAGGACATTTTCAGGCCGACACAACTGCCAAGAAAATCCAACAGTCTGGATTATGGTGGCTGACACTTCATAAATATTGTAAAAACTTTGTCAGTCGATGTGATAGATGTCAACGACTAGGTCGACCACTGCCAAGCACAGAAATTCCCCTGATCTCTGTAAACCCTAGTCTCACCTTTGAAATCTGGGCTATAGACTTCATAGGACCATTCCCTGTCCCAGCCCGATGATCAGGTGCAAGATATATCATCACTGCAGTGGAATATGTTACTAAATGGGCAGAAGCAGAACCTGTCGAGACCTGTTCAAGTGAGATAGCTGCTAAGTTCATATATGAAAACATCATTACTCGATTTGGTTGTCCGCTCACTTTGATCAGTGACCAAGGGTCTCACTTTGTTAACAAAACTATCAAAAATCTAACCGACAAGTTTTACATCGACCACCGACGTAGTACAGCATATCACCCCCAGTCTAATGGTGCAATCGAAGCTTTCAATAAAACATTGACGAAAGGATTGACTAAAATATGCAGTGCCGACAAGGATGACTGGGATGAGAAAATTCCTGCACTCTTATGGGCATACATGACAGCCTACAAACGGTCAACTGATCAAACCCCTTTTCGACTAGTATATGGCCAAGAAGCAGTCGTCCCTCTACACTTCAGACAACAGGCACCTATAGTTGCACAACTACTACATGTCGATGTTGAACAGGCCAGGAAGGATCGACTCTTTCAACTTAATAAACTAGAAGAACACAAACTTATGGCCATCCAACACCAGGAAATACAAAAACAACAGCAGAAAGCATGGCACGACCGTAATATCAAAAACAAAAATCTGTCGGTCGGTGACCTAACTTTACTCTATAACAGTCGAGTAAAAGGAAAACCCAAGAAATTGCACATAGAATGGATGGGCCCGTACATAATCGAAGAAATACATCCAAATGGGTCGGTCCGACTAAAAACATTATAGGGCCTGGTATTTTGGAAGCTCGTTAATGGAGCCCAACTTAAACGATATAAAAACTAAAAAAAATTTAAAATTTTTTTTTATCAAATAACGGTCTTAACTGACCCAAAAACCTATAAAACACTAGAAAATTCAAAAAAAATAAAATCAAAAACATACACTCATAAACCATCAGCATGACAACAACTCACCCATCCGACAACCGACATCACTTCCATCGACCATCTTCATCGACCAGTCATGCCGACCATTTTCACCACCGACATCGACCGTCGACCTCGAGAGTCCCATCACATATTAATGGCCTCGAGCGCCGAACCAAATCCCCCAAATCACACTCGAGTATTGCAGTTGGACTGTCAAGTCCGCCATTAATACGACCAGTTCAACACTCCACCATTCCCACGCCTATAAATAATGGACCGCCGAAGGTTCATTCACCACACCCCTTACACACAGAGCACTCGCATTCCCCATCGACTAAATCCCACGAACCCTGTTACCAGTCTGGCCAGTCTGATATCATGGCACCTAAGCTTACCCGCGCCGCGGCCAAGGCAAAAGAGTTACAGGCAGAGGACACACCCTTGGTCCAAAGATTGAAACATATCCAAAACGCCAAAGTCCAGGAGGGTCCTTTCTAGAAACTCTGGACAGAAATCCAAGAGTGGGCCTTTGTCGATAGTAAAATGACCCAGGCCGCTGAGAAAATCCGAAATAGCTCTATCCTCCAGTACCCTAACGCACCACTGATGGAAAGCTTCGGGGGGACGAAGGAGGCAGCAGTTAAATTTATTATCAGTCGTTACCACAACGGTCGATTCTATTTCTACCAACCGATTGACATCACTGGGGATGTTATTTCGGCTCTTACAGGCCTGTCGAACAGAGGCGACCCTGTCCCAATTGGGATTAAGGAAGGACTCGTCTAAGAACTCACAGGCACACCGACTGGCAAAAACTCAAAGGGACTGATGATAGGACAGATCGCGACAAGAACGCCACAAATTGTGGCTAAAATCATCGCCGTCACCCTTAACTTGGCTGGTCGGAGCAGCGACCTAAAACTGGAAATGTTGGAGGCGGTCGACACAATTGCAACAGACGGACGTATCTACAGATGGGGCGACTATGTGTCCGACATGGTCAAAACCATCTGTGAACGTTGCCAGGAAACGGGAGGTATTATCAAATTTCCCTCCCTTATTATATGGATTGTTATGTACCATATCTGTCCGAAAGGCAGTGCAGTCTTTCGGGAGGCCACAAGGTTTGAAATGCACAAGTTCAAACCCTTTTCACAGAGAGGAACCCTGCATGAGCTGGCACAAGGCAAAGTCTTTCTAGAGACTTGGTTCCAGCAGCTGAAGGTCCGAACGACGAGGTGGAGGGTGCCACAGAACATCCGACGAAACCTCCCAGCTCAATCTCACATCCAGTTAGCTCTCGACCATACGTCAGTATGGTATATGCGAGGCCAAGACCCCCAAGCAAAGGACCTTGACTACTACCCAACAGTCGAACAGATTTTTCGGGAGTTGAGTCGACAGGCAGGCACAAAGGTACCAATTCCAGCAGCTGCCAAAGAGATCGACTTCTCTATCATTGAGCCTCTTACAGACCAAGAAAAGGAGGAGGATTATGAACTAAATTTGTACATCAGCACTTTCGTATCAGAGGATACTCCGACTGTGCCCCCTACTCGGGTGCACTTAACAGTGAAACATCCGACTGCACCCGTAGTGGACCCCCCATCGACAGAACAACAAACACCACCACCAGCACAACAACCAGTACAGCAGCCAGTTAATCTGACTCCAGCAGCTGCCGAACCACTGCAGGTACCGACAGAAGAAGTCGAGGAAGACAACCCTGAATATGCTGTGTCTCAGAGCATTATCAAAAAGCTGGCAAAGGAGATAGCCGTCGCCCAAAGGAAGATCAAGCTACAGAGAAGACATCAAGGCAAGGGTAAGCGCAAGCTTGTCCTTGCTAACTCCACCGACGACGACGAGGAACTAGCAGCAGCAGCACTCGACATTGTCGAAGACGCTCGGGCTAATAAGGTAACTGTTGAAACCCAGTTTCAACGATTTATTGATGCAGGAGCTTCGGAGGGTTGGCCCAAGAAAGCAAAAACTCAGTCGACACCTAAAAATATAGTCGACCTTGTGTCGACCCCTCCCCCTCCATCCCCGACCACCATAGTCGAGGAGCAAGAACCGGGGAAGCAGGCCGACGTTTCCCCAGAAGTCTATGAAAGAGTCATCCCGGAGGCACTCAGGGCCAGGGCCAGCACGGATGCTGAATTCAAAGCTTTCTTTCAAACATTACCTGCACTATTCCAGTCAGCACAAACAATACGGACAACAACTCCCCTGAAAGAAAGCAAAAAGACATATGCCCAGCAAACAACAGTATTTACAAGGGTTCGCGACGATGGAGACATAGCAGGGCATGAACAAACCTTCACCGACTACCAACTCCCACCAGATGAAGACATTATGTCTTCCGACCAACGTTCACAAACCCCTTCTCCATCACCACCAGGATCAGGAAACCCTCCATCCCCACCCCCACCACCATCATCTCCACCACCTCCACCACCCCCTGATTCACAGCCAAAACCACCATCATCTTCACAGCCGAAAGTGGACATACCACCTCCGACCAATGAACCACCCCTTCAGACACAAGCACCTTCAACCTCTGGTCCAACTTCCACTTCTGCAGGTCCTCAAGACAAACCAACATAACAAGAAATGGAGACAACAGAACCTCTTCATAGACCATCTCAACTAAGGATCAGCTTACGGGATGCAACCTCGTTGACCGACTCAGAGGTTGGCCAACTACTCAAAACCCTAGCAAAAGAGTCGAAGAGGAGGACGACCACACTAAGGAAACAACTCAGGGACAAGGAGACATAAGAAGTCGATTTTCTCGGCAAATGCAGGTCTCTTGCCCAATCCATTGTCCCCGGACCTGTCGAAGTAGCTACAGATTGACCCTTGGAAAGGGCATATCATATCTTTGAAGGGATGGTATCGACCATTCAGACACACCTCAAAGAGACTAAAGCAGAACAGAAGGAAGAAACTGCCCGACTGCTATTGGCCCAACACACTGCATTCTCAGAGGCATACAAGGTCTTATAGGACCATATGGAGGAATCTATTGTCACTGAGGAAGTAATCAGAGATTGGCCGACTCACTATGGGCAGGTATATCAGCAGACGAGACAAACCCGACAAGGCATCCAGGCTCTAGAGGCTCGGAAGTCTATAGAAGCAGAACTAAGGCAGACCATTGAGGAGCAGATTGTCATGGAAACCAACAAGCTACAGAAATTAGAACGTGAGGCCCACCAGTGGGTTCAACAGGCTCTACCTAACTTGGAGAAAGTTGATAACCTCTGCCCCCACATAAAAAGACTCCTCCAGGCTGCAGATGAGCAAAATCAATTCTTGGGTCCGACCATGGAAAACATAGCAGAAATACCCATGGCTGAAAAGATGTCGATCCTTAAGTATCACTACCTTGACCATCGATATCGAGAAGGAATTACAGAGTTGGACCGACTTTCAGCATCAATTGGCCATCACAGCTCCAGCCATTGTTGAAGTCTACATTCAGAAAAGACCAACCATCCGACTGCACAGCCCTCAACAGTAATCAGTTTTGGAGACAAATCGATTTTGGTACCCCCCCTATTTCTTCGGGACGAAGAAATGTTTTGTTTGTGGGGGAGATGTAGAAGGAGCAAGTCGACATAAGTCGACTTAGTCGATCAGCCGACTAAGTCGAGGGACCAGCTCAGTCGACCAGCCGACTGAGTCGGTCGGCCGAGTAAACACAGTCATTCAGTCTGCTAACTAATAGTCGTGTCGGTTCACCGAACCGACAGGTAGTTATTTTTGTAACTGTTTGTATCCTGTATATATTAGGCTGTTGAGCCTCACAAGAACTCAGTTCAGTTCTTGGCTTTGTACGATCTATTGAGAATAATATAATCTGTTTATCCTATCTATTCTTGTCTCTTGTATCTGTGTATATTTCTGTATATTTTTGTATGTATTATTGGTAACCTTATGTGATCTGTGAGATTACAACAATGGGGCAAACAGGTGCAGACAACATAACGGTCATCTGCATCGATTTCCCCAACCATTGAGTGTAGGCTGTAATACCATAACGACCATGGAAGAATACATTAAGTAGACCAAAAAAAACCCCCCCACTAATAGTCACGCCATTCACTTCGGAATATATACATGTCAATACAGGAACCTAAGTAAAACCCTAACCGTGGAGATAAGAAATTAGATCGTCCAATCGAACGGAATGGGAAAATGAGTACAAGGGCCTACTTGGCACTACTGCATGACTGGCGGGAGGAAAACCATTGAGCTTCCATGGAGGAGCCATCTAGGAGCGAGGGTACAAACAGCGAGAATCCTGGTTTGCTCGAGCCAAAGCGACAACACAAAGAAAGTCCAAAAATAACAATAAAATAATAAACTACCGGACCCACTATATATATACCCCTAGTAAATTATACTCGGTGGGAAAAGGTCATTGAGCAGAAAAAAGAAAGGGATTGGCAACCATATCAACATTGCCTCCATAACGTCGGACGATGAAACAATTGGGAGAACCGTCGAGGTGAAGGCAGAGAAACAAAACAATACTCGCATCGAAGCTCACAAGATTAAAGCATCGGAGCAATAGAAGGCTGGAGAGCCGCAACGACAAAAACACAAAAGAAATCAAGTTCCACAGACCGGAAAACATCAAAGAAAAAACCAACATGAATTTAACCAAGAAACATCGGATCCACGGAAAATAAAATCAAACCATGCCGAAAAGACAATGCTTTTCAAAGACACAACGGTGGATGCTGAAAACTCAAGGATCAGTATAACAAAACGGCGGGGTTGAAAAGGTTAATGCAATCATCAGGGAACTTTGTAATGTGCCATCTGCAACTGCAGAAAATGTAGAGTCAATACGTTTCGACGGGATTCCAACAAAACGTCGATTGAGACAAATAAGTAAATAAACACATCAGAGAAAACAAATATTGAATTGGACTCGGTTCCTTGTTACCTCTCCGCAATGGCGGGCACGCCAATGACTAGATTTCCGACTTAAACATCCAAAACACTTTCGATGGCAAGGTAAAACTAAAACAAAAGTGAAACATTGCTGGAATAAAAATAGTCTTTCCTCAGAACATCAAGAAAACTCAAAAGATGAGCCAAAATGAGTTAAAGGAGGGTCTCAAAATTTTTTTGAATTTTGGGAAAATTGTTGCAGCTGCAACAATTGGCAACTACCTAGTGAACCCCATATTTCTGACTTAACTTCTTCCCAGTAAAATACTATTTGATTGTCTAGCTCACAAGTTGAATTCTTCTATATGCTTGCATTCCTAAGATGGCAAATACATGCATTTAAATCATTGAAGACAGTCCATTCTTTGGGAAATGGGAGCACCCACAATATTTGAAAGTCTAGATAACTCTTTTGAGGCTTAATAGGTGAGATTTATTTTACTTCTGTCTGTGGGTGGTCTCTAACTTGGACACCACAGGATAGTAACATATGGCAAACATAATTATTCATTTGTTCCTCATTCCCATGCCAACTGCACTTGGTGCCTTTTGAACTTTTGTTCATTTGAGTCCTCCATCTGCCTTTATTTCTGAATTTTATTCAGGCTCTTCTATCCACAGTGCCCTTTTGTGTGAGAGAAAATTTACTTCTCATCTCATGGATGGAGAAGAACTTTTAGCGAATTGATATTCATGTTTATGGTACTTTGCTTGGATATTTATTGCGTCTTTAAGGAGTTTTGACTCTTAACAGCCTTTAGGCTTTTGAAATTATGGCATGGGATCATTTATATATAATAAACTATTTACCTTGCTTCCTTTCGGGTCCTTTGCCATCACTCCCCAAGACCTCTTAGATGTGAAATGGACGGAGCCTCAAAATAGTATTCCAGACCTCTAAATTTTGAGTTCTTTTCAAGGGTTAAGCAGGACTTCAATGAGTGCATGGCCATTCAGGAAAACTACCTACTAGAAGACATTCTATTATTTCCAAAATAAAATGCACAGTCTTTTTCTCAAATCTTTCAGTTAATCAAGAACCCTGACGTTTTCCATGCAACCAAAAGTTTGCCTCTTTATTTAAAACAGAAGATAACTAGAAACAAAGTGGTAAATCAAAACAAAACAACATCAAATTATTTATGTACAAAATCAGTAAATCAAAAGAAAATAAAATTGAGTTCCCACCCCTGAAAATCCTTCAATCTAATGAGTCAAGGGGCTAGGCTGTATTGCAGACATGAGCTACCTATCCGTGGTCTAATTGTACTATTTCTGAAACCGAAACCATGTCCACTGATTTACAATCAATCTCATCAACCTAAGGAAGTTGAAGGAGATCAGGATAAAATTCAATTATATTGCTGGCTTTTTCTGAGGCATGATATCTTAGTTCAAGCTCCATTAGATAATTTCCCATAACAGAATTAGTAGATTCGTTTCCTTCTCCCAACTTAGTGACAATGTGTTTCAGGTAAGGTTCTCTTGAAATTTTGATCTGATTTGGGGTACCCTTATGAGGTAACCATAAATGAGACCAGTCTGAAGCAAAATACCCCTTTAGCCTGGTAGGCCAATCTCGGTTCAGAATAATCCCATAACCATCCGGTATGTCAGCCACCATAATACCAATAAATTGACATATCGTGTTATTTGCAGATAAGTGAATGAGAACATTCTTCATTTCCCCCACTACTTTGACACTTGTTCTATCTAGTTGAATGACTTCCCAGGCTGTGGGTTTTGGTTGCCCATTAATTTTCTTGCAAACTACAAGTGGCATAACATTTATCGATGATCCAGAATCTACCAAACAATTATGCACCTTATGATTCATCATTTCTAGAGTCAAAAGGAAAGGTGGGGTTTTGGCTTTCTCTTCCCAAGTTGATTCGACGTCTTACTCCACCGGTTGATTTTCAGTGGGCACTTCCTTTTCTGGTTCCTTAGTCTTTTTAGTGTTTCCTTTGTTAACATCTTGTCCTTCTATAATCTTGGCATGCTCGTTGATCGGTTCCGTCTCCTGGATGAAAATGGAAACTTTGGGTATTTCATCTTCAGTATCGTTCTTTGACTGTCCCCTGACATTCTTTTGCAACTTCTTAATCTTTGATACTATTTCGTCGTCTTTAGTTACCAAATTGGGGTCTTTTGTTATCATTGGTAGATTTTCAGGTTTAAGAGTGCCTTTTTCTGTATCGAAAAGCGAGACAAAGTCCCATAAGAACATGGTATCATCTTCTTGTTTCTCTATGGTCTTATTAATCTTTTCGTCTTCATCACTGTCTTCTGTCAATTTAGAATCCAAGAGTTGGTTCATTACCAATGTCATCAAATTTAACCATTGAGGACAATTCTTTTCAGAATGAGGTTGTTGGTGAAAAGTACAGAAATAATCCTTGCCCACCTCTATCAAATTCATCGATGCTGAATTATGTGGAGGGGTCTTGAATTGGTTGTTATCCTCCCTTTTGTAGTAGGGCTTATAAGCTTTTCGAGCTTCCTTTTCTTTCTCCAAATCTATTATTCTGTTGGAGATTTTTTGCATCATTTTTAACATTCCCTTAAAATCATGTGATTTCTCCTATTTAGGTTTAGAGAACAATAAGGCTCTTTTTGTTGTAAAGGAAAGTATCCTATGTCTAGGGTTTAAGAGGCCATCAACGTACTGGGGTTGAAAGAGAGATGCACAATGTTCGGCAAGCATATATAAGCAAGTTTCAGAGATGAGAAAGGTCCACACCTGATAAACTGAAGGTTGGTCCAAGCTTTCTCTTCAATCCTCTTCTTGCTCCTCTCACTCCAAGAGACCTGCAAAACAAGTTATACCTTCCTCAAACCATTATGACCACATATAAGACAATGATAATCAAATAAACATAAACAAATGATTTGCATAACATCATCATATGATCATAAACAGAGATTCAATCACACATTGAACAATGATTTGGGAAGAAGAAGGACATCACATCTTTATTAATCTTGAAAACAAGTACAAATATACCTTCTCTTCAAGTTTGGCACCTCACGAAACCTTGATCTGGTTCTGCTGCTTCTCTTCTCCAAAGAACTCAGCCTCCAAGCTCTGCAACACAAGGGGAAGACCTCCAGGGCAAAGGTGTGGGCAAAGAGAGTCCCAATTCCTCCAGCATAACAATGCAGAAATTCAAGTCCCTTCTCATGGACCTCCCTACCTCTATTTATATGGGTGAAATAAGGTAGTTCAAAGGTTAGAGAAGTTATAGCAGTTAAGGAAATCTAGTTACATGACATAACTAATCTCTACTTAACGCGTGTTTTAATGTTTTAAGTGTTAAGATACACATTCGCGGGTCCGCAGTAGAGAAACTCGCGAATGATTCGCGACTATACAGAAGAGAAACCCGTGAATACAAGGATGCGTGACTTGCTACAAGAGAGACTCGCAAATGATGCACGAGTTGTCAATAGGGAGAGTCGCGAATACATCCCAACATGGCAAATGTGGCAAAGTAATTAGCTGGATAGAGGCAGAATGTATTTCATAATAAGCCAAGCTATATTATTCTAGGAAAACCTCAATCCATAAGTGTCCTTTTGTGTGCCAACATAAGGAAAGTTGACACTTGGATGGAGAGGTGCCATTCTAGTGTATAATAGATGCCCCCTAATGTGTGAGGTTAGAGGGGAAGATGATAGCCGAAATACATTATAAAGGAAACAGCTGAGTATGGAGAGAGAGCAGAGAATACAAGATCAAAAGGCTCGAGTGAAGGTACCTATAAGAGAGATAAATGTCAGAAAACTGATCTCTGGAACATACACGTCCATATACAAAACATCGCCATAAATATAAAGGCGGATCCAACATATGTATAACTGATGAAACTATCATGGTCGCTCAATATGCAAAAAGGCACCATATCGAATCTAAAGGAGTCATGGCCACGAATGAACAAGGTGGATCCACACTCAACAATTGATCATAGCCACAAAAATACAAGGTGGATCTATGTCTCAGCAAAATGTCATATAAAGTATAACAAGGTCTTGCGCAACTTGGGCAATAGCAAAAGATGACAACGCTACTGTCAGCCCCAAGGTCTTCAATCCAAACCACCCAAAAAAGGTACGAATCCTAACCATGCGAATAAAGGAGCTGAAGTAGAACATGGAGGAAGCCATTTGATTACCGTTCAATGATGAAAACCGTTAACAAACGCGAGGGAAACCACCATTAATGAAAATGGTCCCCAAGGTACCTAGTACATTCTAACAAGTGTGATTACAAGGACTTGAAGTCGAACACTTGAAGAATCTATCAAGTAAGAGACATTAAGGTATTCCCAACTACCCAATAGCAAGGGAAATTTCCATTGAGGATAACAATTCCCAAGGTACTGTCATAAAACTCTAAATCTCGTCCCCAGAGCAAGATGTGTTGCAGACGATAGGAAGAGATCCGTTGGAAGGAAGGCATTAAGACATCCTTCATCATCCAACACGAGGTAAATCAAAGACTAATTGGATCTAGAATTGGTACTGAATTTCACAAAAAGGACCACTGAAGACATGATGTAATGAACTGATACCAGGGAATGGCCGACACAAAAGGTCAAGGCAACTGCAGAATGGCCGACAAAGGTTTAATCCTTGAATAGTGAGCACGACACAAAAGTGACTTAGGCAGATTTTGACACAAAATAGGACCAATGAAACAAATCTACAATGTAGGAGACATTGACAAATTCCCCATAGAATTGGAAAAGAGACCAACTGGAGGAGTAAGAAACTCTGAATCAGGATAAGGTCAAAATGCTAGGACCCAACTATTGTTAGACTCAAAACTGGTGCTTTGTTCAAGGAAACAAGACTTGCTGCCAAGATGTAAAGACATGGAAATAAACCTTCCCCTTCCCTTCTTTCTTGTAAAGGTTTAACGAGTCCAAGAAAGCAAACTCGGGACCATCTTCATTTTTTGACAAGCTCGAAGAAAAGAAAGAAGAATGCTTGATAAGGCACTAATTCGTGGATTTTATGAGCTCGAACTAGTAAATGCTCGACGGTGTTTTCATAGTTTAGAGAGTCTGAAAACTCTAAAGAAGATTCCAGGGGGGTCCTTTTTCGTACAATTTAGTCTCCTGAGGCCGAAAAAGTATAAAACAAACCAAAGAAGAACTCTCTTAACTTCGGAAGAAGAAAAGGCGCACCTTTTTCATAATTAGTCAGGAAGGTCCGAAAAAGGTTAAATTACCACCTACCCAGTGCTCTTTCAAAAGCAGCATATACAGCCTAAGTTTTACGAGTGTGAAGGAAGGAAAGATCACTCGGAAAGATCCATTTGATTATGAGAAATGGGGCTTACAACAATAAAATCGATGCTTTGTTCTTTAGGGTTTAACGAGCATGAAAAAGACATAAAGTACACTCGGAATCCTTTTCATGTTTTGGTCCAGAGCACGAAAAAGAGAAAACTAAGCTCATACCGGGGGTTCCTTTTCTGTAAGTTTAGTCCCTCAGGTCCAGAAAAGAGATAAACCTATGCCTGAGAATACTCTTCTCAATTCAGTAGAAAAGAGAGGGATCCTTTCTCGTATTATTCCACATGGTCCGAGAAGGAGATAACCTACCACCAATGTGGATGCCCGTTCACATATTCTTAATGAGCCTGAACGGACAAGTTTACTCGACAGTCAAGTCTATTTTGAGGAGTCAGACTTGGGCCTAAAGAAACTCAAAATATTTCCCGTGAAGTTTTAACGAGTCCGGAAAAGTCAACTCGCGGCCTCCTTACTGTTTTTAACGAGCTCGAAGGAGAGTAGAAAGAATGCTCTAAAGGTCGGTTCAGTTAGATATAGGCACAACTGAACCAAGATCCAAAAGAAGGTCGGACTGTATCAAAGACTCTAGGAAGACTTCATCCGATGGAAGGAGATCATACGAGATAGGACACATGTCCAAACTTTCAAATGGATAGACAGAGTGGAGAGAAGACTCTACAATATGTATAGAAATACTCACCCGTTCAACTGTTGGGACCAAGTCCCGAGAAGGTAAGCATGAAAATAGGGGCTACTTCTCAGTAGCAATTGAACACAAAAGACAAGAGGCCACATAATTCACCTGTGGCAGAATAGTGTCTACAGAAACACTGGGAACCAATAAAGGAAAGACCTGGTCTCTAGTCGGGTCAGGATATGGATCAATAAAATTCAACTGATCGATAGTGACAATTTCTTCGCCATGATTAAAGTACATCACACGAAAAAATGTTGACACCATAGCTTGCATGGCATAGACATAATCACGTCCAAGGAGCATATTAAAGTCCAAGGGGTCTTCTATTACCATGAAGTCAACTAAGACGGTCTTACCACCCAAAGTAACAGGTGTTTGAGGAAGAATTCCCAAGGCTAGACAAGTTCTTCTATCAAACGCCAGTAACTGACTAGCAGTCAACACAAGGCTGGGAGATCCCATACCTCGCCAAGCATGAGCAGACAAAATACTAACTGAGGCTCCTTTATCAACAATGCAACGATCAATTGTATAAGGTTCAACTTTGACCTTTATCTGGAAAGGTGCATGGGAAGGAAGGCACGGCTCAACTAGGCTATCCCAATCAAAGGAAGCAATCCGAGAGCTTGGTGGGGGTTGATCCGAAACAAGTTCAGTGCCCCCTTGTTCAGTAAGTCCTGAACTAGCAGTGAAGAAAATGTGACTAGTAGACACTTCACTCTCCAAAGGAAGAGTGGGATTGATCGATACTGGGATCGATTCAACCGCTTGGTGAAAGTCACTCTCCGAAGGGAGAGTGGGATTGACCAAAGATGACATTGGTTCAATCACATGAGGAACACTCTCCGAAAGAAGAGTGGGATCGACCAAATCTGAGATTTGTTCGACCACTTGATCAACCAAATGTTGAATAGGTTTTTGAGAAACTATAGGGTGTTCAAAAGAATGAAATCCATGAGTCTTGGACCACACTCTTCGTACCTCTGGGATAGCAGGGCACAGATGAGTAAGATGATCTCCCTTGCATAGTACACAAGGGAACTTAAGATGATGTTTCAAACGACCAGTTTTCTCAACTAAGTCAACATGACTAGCAGTGGATGACTGTTTGCTCTCAACATGACTAGCAGAGGATGAGAGTTTTCCCCCAGCGTGAACAACAGAGGCTGGGTGACTGGGTCTAATCTCATTAAGAGAGGCTGGCTGTTGAGAGACTCCAGAATGTTCAAAAACAGGATGACCATGAATCCAAACTCTTCGCACGTCCGGGATAGAAGGGAATTTATAAGTAAGGTGGTCTTCCTCACAAAGCTTGCAAGGAAACTTGATCTTGTGTTTTGAACGGGTAGACTTGTCAACAGTGTCAACATGACTCACAGTGGTTGATGGGTTGTCTTCGTCTTGAACCACAGAAGCTGAAATACTGCCCCCAGCGTGAACAACAGAGGCTGGGTGGATGGATCCAACTTGAACAATAGAGGTTGGATGGGGAGGTTCAACTTGAAAACCAGAGGTTGAACGAGTGCACTCAATGTGAACACCAGAGGCTGAGTGACTGGATCCAACTTGAACAATAGAGGTTGGATGGGGAGGTTCAACTTGAAAACCAGAGGTTGAACGGATGCACTCAACGTGAACACCAGAGGCTGAGTGACTGGATCCAACTTGAACAACAGAGGTTGGATGGGGAGGTTCAACTTGAAAACCAGAGGTTGAATGAGTGCACTCAATGTGAACACCAGAGGCTGAGTGACCGGATCCGACATTGGAAGGATCCCACCAGCGTGAACCCCAAAGGCTGGATGGATGGATCCAACTTGAACAATAGAGGTTGGATGGGGAAGTTCAACTTGAAAACCAGAGGTTGAACGAGTGCACTCAACGTGAACACCAGAGGATGAGTGACTGGATCCAACTTGAACAACAGAGGTTGGATGGGGAGGTTCAACTTGAAAACCAGAGGTTGAACGAGTGCACTCAGTGTGAACACCAGAGGTTGAGTGACCGGATCCAACTTGACCTGTAGAGGTTGGATGGATGCCCCCAGCCTGAACAACCGAGGCTAGGTGGTAAGGTTCAACTTGACTTGCAGAGGTTGAATGGGTGCCCCCTTGCTTATGTGATTTCTTCCTATTCCTCCTTCTTTTACTCCTTTTAGACTGCCGGTTACTAGTATCAGAACTTTTACCGCATGAGGTAGAAGGAGGAGGAGAATTAACTACGGGTGAAGGGGAAGCAGTGTTTTGATGCCCTTGATATAAGGAGCTTACTTGAGAAGCATCAGGAGCATTCAGAACAGTTGGAGTGGAAAACAACCACACCGGTAGCCCTAGGGTGAATCCCGAAAGATTCAAGGTGGCCATCAAGGGAACACCAACATTCCCTGTGAGAGGAATAGGACAAGGAGCTCCCATCATGGGGATCTCTTGGTTGGTGTTCGAAGGGGTGCTAGCCATAGTTTCGAAACAAGAGACAAAGTCTGAGGTTGATGGTCAACCAAAATTACAAAAAAGACACCTAAAGGCCCACTAAGTACAGACAAACCACACAGCACTCACTAAAAAATTCCTAAAGCCCAAACAGACAAATAGGTATAAGATGTACTTTCCAGAAGAAAGATGATGAATGATTACTTGGCGTCCTTGAGGTGGTTCTCAGGCACAAGCGGAGGAATCACCCACCACCCTCCTGCACTTTCCACAAGGGTTATCTTCCAAGCTCGTCCAAGGTCAACCAGAAATAACCTTCCGGTGTACTTGTGTATGAATCCTAGATGTCAAAGAGACTAGAGGCTACCTTAACTAGATTGACAGTCTGGGGGGACAGTCGTCAGCCGAACTCGTATGCATGGGTAGGGTAGCTGAGCCCGAAACTCTGTCCAGGACAGAATCCCCAGATGCGTAAAAGTCCTGGGTTACATTTTGACAAGGATTCGGAGGGTTATCTCCTCTGTCCAAGCCTCCATGCGGCCTAGTGCTTAACTCCTGTTTGAGAGGAGCTTCCCAGAAACAATCAATGTAGAAAAGGATTTACCTAGTGATAGGCCAACTACGTCTAAATTTAACACTTGTGGGGAGTTAAAACTCTCTATCCCACAAGTCTATCCTAAGCTAGTAGGTGAATGACCCTATAAAATAAAACTTACTAGTAAATTTTAAATTATATCGTTTATTTTAAGGGCTTTTTTTACTCAAAGGGTAAATGGCATGAAACTGATGCGGTGTTTTGACTCAAGAAATGAAAACAAAATGACTAAGCAAAGAGAAATGAGATGCAAATAAGCAAATAGCTATTCTCTTTATATTTTCCAATAGAAAGCTTGAAAGCCAAAAAAGATCAAATCTTTTTATATTTTTTAAATTTTTCAAAAACAATGCTATGCTATGCAATCTAGACTAACAGCCTAATCTATATGCATATAAAGCAAACATGTTTTTGTCTTTTTCTTTTATCAAATGCAAAAAAAAAAATCCTATCAACTAAAGCAAGCAAATACTGAAAGCAAAGGAGATAGACAACTACTTTGCACCCCAAAAACAAACCCTAGGTTTCCCTAAAGTTGAGTATAGACCTCTCCTGGAAGGAAGGCTTACAAAGGTAGACAAGCCAATAACTCTGGAATGAAAAGACTGAGCATGAAGACTGACATAAACAAAGGCCAAGAAGTCCCAAGTATCATTCTAAACCTACAAACAAAGGCTACTCGATACCTTGTCCAACAAGGTCAAACCAAAGAAAGAGGTAGGGGGGAAATAACAAAACAAGTTATTTTTAATTTTCTTTTATAAGGGCAAAAGAAAAAACTACCTATAAAGTAAAAGCATGCAGATAACAAGAACAAGATAAAAGGAACTCTGCTAAACAACCACCAAACAAACTCTAGAATTCCCTAAAGTCAGTGTAAGACCTACTTGGAAGGAAGGCTTGTATAAAAGACAAGACAACTACTTTGGCAAGGATTCGGAAATCAACCAAAGATCACTAACAGAGGCTGACCAGAAACATAAGCCAAAAATCAAACCAAGCAAAGGTGATGGAGGGAGAGCAAAGAACAACTCAAAAAGGCTTACCACATAGATAGGAAACAACCAAAAAGGATGACACTAACTACTTAGAGTCATGCACCTGCAGAAGACCCTAAAAGACCTACCCAACAGCCCAAAAACAGAAGAAAAGTCCCAAAAAGAGGAAAAACGCTGCTTACAAGGGCATTCGTGACTATCTATAAGGGCAACTCGTGAATGACTCGCGACTGTCCAGTGCAGCAACCCGCGAATACAAGACTGTATTCGTGACTGTCTAAAACAACAACCCGTGAATAGGTAGCAAAATCCCAAAAAGGTCAAAAAACTACCCTAAGAAGGCAGGGGAAGTTTGTAATTAGACTGAAAAGGTGTTCCTAAGTGGCAAGAAGGACCTGAAACAACCCAAAAAGCTAAAAGAAATCAAGAGAAAAACCCAAAACAGACAAGGCTATCCCCAGCAGAGTCGCCAGTTCTGTTGTAAAGGAAAGTATCCTATGGCTAGGGTTTAAGAGGCCATCAACGTACTGGGGTTGAAAGAGAG
>LPNX010287068.1:32402-115397 GCA_001517045.1 Pseudotsuga menziesii
GTTTTAGAGATGAGAAAGGTCCACACCTGATAAACTGAAGGTTGGTCCAAGCTTTCTCTTCAATCCTCTTCTTGTTCCTCTCGCTCCAAAAGACCTGCAAAACAAGTTATACCTTCCTCAAACCATTATGACCACATATAAGACAATTATAATCAAATAAACATAAACAAATGATCTGCATAACATCATCATATGATCATAAACAGAGATTCAATCACACATTGAACAATGATTTGGGAAGAAGAAGGACATCACATCTTTATTAATATTGAAAACAAGTACAAATATACCTTCTCTTCAAGTTTGGCACCTCACGAAACCTTGATCTGGTTCTGCTACTTCTCTTCTCCAAAGAACTCAGCCTCCAAGCTCTGCAACACAAGGGGAAGACCTCCAAGGAAAAGGTGTGGGCAAAGAGAGTCCCGATTCCTCTAGCATAACAATGCAGAAATTCAAGTCCCTTCTCATGGACCTCCCTACCTCTATTTATATGGGTGAAATAAGGTAGTTCGAAGGTTAGAGAAGTTACAGCAGTTAAGGAAATCTAGTTACATGACATAACTAATCTCTACATAACGCGTGTTTTAAAATTTTAAGTGTTAAGATACACATTCGTGGGTCCACAGTAGAGCAACCCGCGAATACAAGGATGCACAACTTGCTACAAGAGAGACTCGCGAATGATGCACGAGTTGTCAATAGGGAGAGTCGCGAATGCATCCCAACATGGCAAATGTGGCAAAGTAATTAGCTGGATAGGGGCAGAATGTATTTCATAATAAGACAAGCTGTAGTATTCTAGGCAAACCTCAATCCATAAGTGTCCTTTTGTGTGCCAACATAAGGAAAGTTGACACTCGGACGGAGAGGTGCCATTCTGGTGTATAACACTTTTCCCAGCATTTGTTTCTCCAGGTTGCTCGAGATAATCTTCTATACTTTCCCTTTCAGCCTCTACTCTTTCTGCTTCTTCGTAAGCCTCCGCTAACGTAGGTTTGGCCTTCATTTTTGCAAACATGGCCAACTCGGGTCCCAGAGCTGAGGTATAATATTCAATAAGGACCTTGTTTGAGGGTCTATCAGTTTTAGAAAAATTCTTAAGATAGGCCGCGAATCTTTGGGTAAAACTATGCACCTTCTCTTTTCTTTCCTTCTTTAACGAGCATAGTCCTTTCATGAGTGCTACATACATCTTTTTGGCTGCATACTTGCTTCTAAAAATTCTTTCAAAGGTATCCCAATATGGGATAGAGTTTGCAGGAAAACCAAAATACCATGATGCTGCTGCGCCTTTAAAAGTGTGTGGGAAAAGTCTACAAACTACATATTCATGCTCCCCAGCTCTTAATCCTTCTATTTCCAAATAAAAACTTTGTAAATGGTCATCGACTAGCATCTTCTCATTTGGATCAAACTTAGGAAGCATCTTCTCAAAATATTGAGGTAGGTTATGCAACAGAGGTGTGAAGTTCAAGGGTGATCTGGCTTTCCAAGCCGGCAGTGGGTTGGGCTGATTTACGTTTATACCTGCCATGAGTAAAAAAAAATGAGGAGGTGAAAGAACAGGGGTCTGAATAGAGAACCGTAAGGTGTACCTGGGCCTACTTGCTTCTAGTGTTGAACCACTTCCTGTAAGTCTGTTTCTACAAGTTATTCCAAACCCTAAACACCACTGAGTCTTCCAATATAGGATGGTATTTCCTCTTATATTTTCTTAAGTACTTGGGTCACGCCACAAAATGTTTTCAAAAAAATCCCTGGTGGGGTAATCTTGGGAAAATGGGTTTCCTTGGCCAGCCATGCATTGGTGGCTATCCTTCTAGCTCCAAAAACTATTGAGGCCTAGAAAATCGTAGGCAACAACAGTAAGGGATTCTCCCCAGTCAACATTCCCAAATAGCGAGTGAATGTTTGGTGTAGGGAATCCATTTGGTTTGTGGTCCGGCCACCATAGGTCCAGAAACAAAAATAAAAGGTTTTACTGGTTGTGACCTCATCCACCGTATATATTTTGTATTTTTGACTTTAAGTATGATATGTAAGTGCCTATTTAACATGCAGATTGATAAAGAATGAAAGGATTAATCACAATGTGATGCGCAGGTTCTTACCTCTCATCTTAAACTCTCAAGCATCTAAATCACACACATAGCAACAAAATAAATCTAACTACCTACTGTTGGAGCAGGGCCCCACAGCTACAGGAAAAGCTGCTATATCGGGATAAGAAAGTCAAAGGTAACAGTACCTGAAGCGGCCGAGAAGAGAGAGCTCAACCACTACACTTAAGGCAACGGCCGAGAAGAGAGAGCTCAACCACTACACTTAAGGCAGCGGAAAATATAGGAGAGCTCAGCTACCCTCATAAATGGAAAAGGAGCAACGGGTCGAGGTATTGAAGACAAAGGACAAAAGGGGAGCGACTGAGGAAGCGGCACCTGTACCCACGATCAGCACCGGGAAGCATGGAAGACTGCAGAAAGCTGTGGTGTGATGGAAAGCGGTAGTTCAAAGTACAGATATGCCGACTGTCACAAGTTAGGGTTTTTGGGCTACTATTGGGAAAGGCCCACAGTTTTGAAATGGTGAGACCTTCGGGCCGCCTATAAAAGCATGTATTTTGTATTATGAAAGGTTAGCTAGTCAAGTAGTCAGTTGGTCTGTTAGCTCATAGTCAGTTGTATTGTAAGAGTCGAGCTCTGGTTTTGTTATTCAGTCTGTAGTTATCTTACTGTAACCAGTAGCCAACTCCTTGAGCATGAATGTAACAATATGTAGGGACTGAGAGAGAGAGAGAAGAGTATATTGTAAGAAGAGACAATATAGGAAGAGAAGAGATCTAGGAGAGAAGGGCTCCCGGCTATGTGTGCAGAGTTTCCCAAAAGATCTCAAGCTGCATAATAGGTTGCAACCAAACTGTGTTTACTCTCTCAAGATATAAGATAAAAACCACTTCTCGTGGACGTAGCTTCCCCCCTGGAAGTGAACCACGTAAAATCCGTGTGTTGTGCGACTGTTTCATGTGATTGTGCTTTACTTATGTGCTATATGTTATCTGTTACATGAATGTTGTATATCAGTTAGTGAATGTATGTATGCTACCTTCCTGTTTACAGTAACATAGAAGGTTAAGTGCGAGTTGAATGTATCAAGTGTCTTGTATGAGTTATCAGTACTTCGTTCATGACAGTTAATAGTTACTGTGTTAAGTGATTCCTATGTATTTAGTTTAGCAAGTTGAGCATAAGTGATGTTAAGTGTGTTAGACTATAGAAGCTAACGAGAAGTTGTTTAACACCTTAATGAAGGATAATTGAGCTATTATACCCGGAGAGAAAACCCTTAGACCTTGTGAGTTGTTGAGCATATTAAGTATTGCCATAGGAGATATCGCGGCATAGAAAGGCGATATCGCACTATCGGAGGAGCTACGGTGTGAGATATCACAGGTTAAGGGTTGAGTGGAAGAGAAGGTTTGTGCATCATCTTAGAAGCTGCGATGCGATAAGAGCCGGTCCCATAGAAGGCTCAGCGAGGAGGAGAGAAACAACTTAGCAGAGAGAGATCCCATTGGGTAAGAGGAGACAAGAAGCACTAGGATGCTACAAAACCTGGTTGAGGAAACCTGATTCTTCAACCAACCCATCCAAGATCACTTCGAGTGAGACTTCAGGCCATTTTGCGGTCTGTTGCCAAAAGGTCCATTGAGTTAGGGGTTTCATTGGTACAATTACAGTAAACCCGGTTCTGCCCATCTGTGTCCAACAAATGGTTCCATTGTCGGTTTTGAACAAACTAAAGAGCTAATGTTATGTTGGCATCCTACTAAAGAAGAACTCAACCAGTGGGTTGGGTCTAAGGAAAGAGAATTTTCTGCGACAAAAAACAAGAGTCGTAGGCTTAGTACAGAGGACTGGTTGCAAAAACATATCTTCACAGACCTACACTAGATATTTTTTGCGACCTATGCAAATGAGTTGTATGATTGGTTATCAAAGTTGACTGATAAGAATATATTCAAGAAGAAAAGGAACATTGTTTGGAGACTGGAGCTGATTCAGACCGTGAGGAGCGTAGATAATCTCGTTTCATGAGCAGTCGACTTCTAGCTTGCAAGGTTGCTGGAAGGCTTCATTACAGAGTTTGCAGTTGATCAAAGAAAGAGTTTCAGTGAAGCCGAGAGGTACTTCTTCAAAGGATATCGCGGTAAGTACTTGAACTCTTTAAACTTGTCCATTAAGATGTTATTACATGAAACAGGAGTACTCGATATATTCTCAGATGAATAAGCTAAGTAAGTGTAATGTCATAAGAGTTTGAGAGTGATTTTGAAGAAATTGGATGTACACGTAGTGGTAAGAAATATAAAGTAGATTTCAGATCTTCTTTCCTTGAAGACATTTCAGATAGCACTACAGAACAGAGTCAGAGTAATAAAGAAAGAACATTGGGGGGTATCCCTTACCACCCTTATACCCCACAAAAAAAAACTGGGACTCAGAATAATCCCGCAGGAACTACATGTAGTAGTTCACCCACAGCACATACTACCGCTACATCACCTACATCTATACCGTCGAGTGGTAGTAATACAGCAAATCAGCATCCACCACATAGAAACAAAATGGGGGATGACATGAAGTTACCTACCTTTAAGGGTACAGGGGTAGAAGACCCAGAGTAGCATTGGTTCCTATGTGAAGCCGTATGGACCATTAAACAAATTCAGGATGATAATAGTAAACTTGTACAGTTGGCCACCACACTTAGAGACATAGCTCTAACATGGTATATGAAGTATACAACAGCGCATCCTTGAACACTTGTACAGGTCAGGACCACCATGATCAAAGAATTTAAGAAACCTAAGTTTGAGTCATAGTGCATTACAGAACTCAAAGACATTAAACAGTTACCTACAGAGTCAGTATGGTACTTTGATCAGAAATTCAAAGCCCTTATAGACCAAGTTAGCTTTGAGTTTGCATCGGAGAAACATAAGGAATGGTTCATCACAACACTACTCCCTCACATCAGACTGCCACTGATGCAACAGAGACTCCGTACGCAGGATGAAGCATTGGAAATGGAAATCAAACTAGAGGCTTCACCTCTAGCTATGACTAGTACTGGTATGACAAGCTTACAAAACCAGTTAGCCAATCTCACCTTACAGTTACATGAGATTAAGAAAGGAAAAGAGATTGCACAAGAACTATGGTGCACAAAGTGTAAAGGACAGGGCCATACTAAAGATAATTGTCCAGTATTTGTCGAGTATTTAGCAAGTGGGGCTCCTAACCCCTTAATACATAATCAAGGGTCATGGTGTGAACTCTGTAGAATAAGAGGACATAGACCTCAGGAATGCCCTTTACTTCAGAAGTATGTGAAAACTCCCAAGAACTTATACTGTAACTTCTGTAAGTCATTCGGACACGATGAAAATAATTGTCGAGCTTATGATCTCATGATAGAGAGAAAACATGACTTCTACAGAGTCCAGTCAGAGACACCAGGTCCAGCAGCAGGACCACAGCATGAACCGGCTCATGCTGGCCGTGGAGGAGGATTCAGAGGATGAGGCCATGGAGGAGGCTTTGGCCGTGGTGAAGGCTTTGGCCGTGGCCATGGACCGATTACTTGTTACAACTGTGGAGTTGTAGGACATTATGCTAGGGACTGTCAGAACCCTACTACAACATGTAACTATTGCAAATCTTACGATCACACTATAGAAGAATGTCCTACCTTGATCACCAAGATTAGGGACCCTAAGCCAGCAATCAACCAGAATATCCAGCTTATTGCTGCTGAGCAGAACGAACCAGAACCAAGAGTCAATATTGTGACTTGCAACGGTGCTTATACTAGTAGAACATCGCAGGATGCTAAAAAGAATACAGGTCCGGAGTGGGTGCATAAAGCTACTAATAAATCAACACCACTTGACCTGCAGAAGAATAAAGAAACATTCCAGAAAGCTAAAACTTTATTTAATGACCCTACACCATCGAGATCACAGACATTGCCTTGTAGGGATATACCAAAGCAAACACCTTGTGGCGTTAGTCCTGTGCAGATATCGTAGGCTACCACATCAGGAAGGTGTGAAGAGGATGAGTCGACAGGAAGTGTACAATCCTTCCTACGGAGTTTCTTAAAACTCATAAGAAATGAGAAAGCTATCGGAGAGCTTCAACGCATTATAGACCAGTGTCAGCCGTCTTCTTCCATGAGCAGTGTGCAGCGTGTTGTTCATAATATTATGGGGCATACAAGAACAGGAAGAGAGATGAGACTCACAACACAAGTTGGAGAATTTGAAATGGATGAGGTAATCCTAGATTTAGGATCAGAGGTAAATGTTCTGACTAAGTAGACATGGGAACATATGGGTAGCCCTAAGTTAGCCAGATCACCTATCCATTTGAGACTAGCCAATCAGCAGAGGGTATCACCATTGGGTCGATTACTGCAAGTGCCAATTGACATTGACAGAATTCGCAGCTTTGCAAACTTTGAAGTTATAGAAATCATTGGCAATAGTAGACCGTATCCAGATCTACTAGGTATTGATTGGGCAATCGATAACATGGCTGTTATCGATTTGAAGAAAAGATAAATGACCTTTGAGGATACACAAATCCGGGTCATCGCACCATTGGATCCTTTTCAGGGTCCTAGATATATTGAACCTATCCGAGCAGAGGAAGAGGTACATAATATGGAGAGCCTCTATCAGATGATGGCTAATCAGAGTGATTATATCAACCCGATCGCAGAAGGAAACATTAGTTGGCAATGCGACAGCTCATGCGCATCGGATTCGGAGGTTGGTTTAGAAAATTGGCAGAATAGACTTTACGAAGTCTCAGCTCATAGATGTGCATTTATGACTAAGTCACTGCGATGGATTGGTGCAGAGATCAAGGATACTTCATCATTTGATGGCTTAGTAGACGTCAACAAATTTCTACAGCAGTTTGAGCACGAAATTCCTCATGAGCAGAGGATGTCAGTTATTGACCTTGCAGTAAGAGCCACACCTACAAGATGGTGGCATGCACATAAAGAACATATCGCATCATGGGATGATTTCAAGAGATTGATGGTGATGAAGTTCTCTAATGACAAGGAGTGTCTACAACAAAAATATACAGGACAAAGTGACCCCAGGTCACACATTAAGAGTTGTGAACAGAATTGGTCGAACATTCCCGAGGATGAATGGGTTCACCTATTCATTCACACTTTAGACACAGTGCCAAGGAATTGGTACACTGAGACAGAGTTGCGCAAAGGAACGACTACATGGCCACTTATGATAGACAACTTTGAACTCACTTTCACTTTTGAATCTGAGTATCCAAGCATTGATCAGGCCCTAGATATTTTCAAGACTAAGATATTTGAAGACTGTACCCTATCAGTGTCTGCTCAACCTGACTGGGCCATCCAGTTAGAACATGCACTAGATTGTTACAACTTCAAAGCAGAGCCAGATGATGAGGATGATAATCCTCACAGTATCAACATTCTAGAGTTATAAGGGACTCGCGAAGTTGATGGACTGAAGTTAGAAATTCTAGCTATCACAGAGCCTATTAAGATTAAAAAGATCAATATTGGCACAGAAACAGAACCAAAGTTTGCCTCTATTGGAGACTATTGGGATGATGAAACGGTAGGACACATTGCAGATCTACTCCATGACTATCAAGACTTATTTCCCACTAAGTTCACAGAGATGAAGGGAATAGTTGGAGATTTGGGAGTCATGCAGATACCTTTGAAGGACGATGCTAGGCCAGTTAAGTAGTGTCCATATAGATTAAATATGCGTTATAAAGAAAAAGTCAAGGATGAAATTGATAAGATGCTAGCAGCAGGAATCATTGAGCCCGTAGAAGAAAGCGAATGGGTTAGTCCCATGGTCGGGCAAGAAAATAAAACCAAAGGATAAATCAGGATTTGTGTTGATTTGCACAAACTCAATGACGCATCACTTCATGACCCATTTTCGACACCTTTTACTGATGAAGTGCTAGACAATGTGGGAGGACAGGAGGTCTACTCCTTCACTGATGGCTTTTCAGGATATCACCAGATAAGAATCCGTCTAGAGGATTGATATAAGACCACCTTTGAGAAATAATGGGGCTCATTCCAGTATACGGTAATGCCCTTTGGTCTTAAAAACGCACCAGCTATTTTTTCTAGAGTAGTAGTTGTTGTATTTAAGGAATACATCCATAAAGTCTTAGAAGTCTATTTTGATGACTGGACTGTATTTGGATTAATCAACAAGCATATAGGAGATTTAAGGCTCATGTTGGAGAAATGTAGGCAATATCAGATTTCTCTTAATTTGAAGAAATGTATATTCTGTGCGCAATTTGGTATTTTGTTGGGTCATATTGTTTGCAGACAAGGCTTGATGGTAGATCCTATAAAGATTGCCATCATTGTAAATCTTCCAGCACCCAACTCAGTCAAGCAATTGAGGACAGTGCTTGGTCATACCGGGTACTATAGAAAATTCATTAAGGGTTATGCAAAGATCACAGCACCTATGGAAAAGCTATTAAAGAAATACGTGAAATTCCTATGGAATGAGGAATGCCAGCATAGTCTAGACACTCTTAAAGAGAATATGGTTACAACACCCATCTTAGTATTTCCAGATTGGACCAAACCATTTCATGTACATGTGGATGCATCCGGCATCGCACTGGCAATTTTCTTAACCCAGCCAGGAGACGGGGGTATCGATCACCTTATCGCATACTCAAGCAGAAAGTTATCCACTACAGAAAAGAACTACACCACTACAGAAAGAGAAGGATTAGCTATGGTGTATGCTCTACAAAATTTCAGGCATTACCTGTTGGGTGCTCCATTCAAGATGTTCACTGACCATTCCGCTTTAAAGTACTTGGTCAATAAGCCAGTGTTAGGGGGAAGGATCTATAGATGGTTACTCCTATTTCAGGAGTATGATTTTGAAATTATTGTAAAACTAGGAAGATTAAATGCCGGACCTGATCATCTCTCACGGATAGACTCAGGAGAAGAACCAAGCAATTTAGAGGATAATTTTCCAGATGCGCAATTGTTCTCTATCCAGATCGCAGATGAGTATTATTCAGATATTATTCACTTTCTCACTACAGGGTGGGCACCAGCTGAGTTTAATAAGCAACAAAAGAAGCAGTTAGTTGTTAAAGCAGTAGACTTCACTTTGATCGCAGGACAATTATATAAGTTAGGTCCAGATGAAGTCCTACGCAGATGCATTATGCCGCATGAGAAAGAGGCCATTATCAGAGAAGCACATTCAGGTACCGCAGGAGGTCATTTCACAGGAAAGTCGACTGCGCAGAAAATTCTAGCTGCAGGATTATGGTGGCCTACTTTGCATAAGGATACTAAGGAGTTTTGCATATGTTGCGATACCTGCCAGAGGGTAGGAAAACCTTCACGAAGAGATGAAATGCCGCTACGACCACAGATTACGCTGCGAGCATTTGACAAATGGGCTATAGATTTTGTGGGTCCTATCAACCCACCAGGAAAATGAACTAGTGCGAGATACATCATCATAGGAACATAATACCTCACTAGATGGGTAGAGGCCAAAGCAGTAAGGAATTATGATGCTACTACAGCTGCACAGTTCATTTTTGAAAACATCATAAGTAGATTTGGATGTCCAGTAATTTTGATGAGTGATCAAGGCACACACTTTTTGAATCGCACTATTCAGGCCTTAATGGAGGAATTTCAGATACAGCACCATAAGAGCACTCCCTACCACCCACAAGCTAATGGTACGGTGGAGGATTTTACCAAAATTCTAGAAAATGCTCTTACTAAGATCTGTAAAATCCAAAGAAATGATTGGGACCTCAGGGTTAATGCTGTATTATGGGCTTATAGGACTACATGCAAGAAACTTACAAGACACACACCTTTCAGCTTGGTGTATGGACAAGAGGCTGTTATGCCTATGGAATATATTATTCCCAGTTTAATAATTTCTTAGATTACCGAGATGGATGATACAGATACGATGAATGAAAGACTAGCGCAACTGCTTGCCTTAGAAGAAGATAGATTCATCGTCGGATTCCATCAGAAAGTGCAAAAGGCACGAGAAAAAGCTTGGCATGACAGGCACATCAAGAGCAATATTTTTCAGATAGGAGACCTAGTGCTCCTTTATGACAGCAAGTTTGTTAAGTTTCCAGGGAAGTTCAAGATGCATTGGTTGGGGCCATATCAGATCCAGCAAGTTACAGAAGGAGGTTCCGTTCAGCTCAGTAAACTGAACAGGGAGCTTGTTCCTACCTTGATTAATGGCAGTAGGCTTAAGCTTTATAGCGATAGCCACTCCACCTCCCATCCCTAACTCAGACAGTTTATGTTAGTGCAGATGTCCAGTGTAGTTGAAAGGAGGCATCGCACCGAGTGTAGATGTCCAGTGTAGTTGCAAGGAGGCATCACACCCCTAATGAGTCTACACACACAAAAAAGGAATCGCATCAAAAAAGTTTATTTCGTGCAAGTCATAGGACACTTGCGGAGTTTTTGAACGTTGAGGAAGTTCATGCCAGCATTTTGGTTCAGATGATGTGGTGTGACATCACAGCAAGGCGATGCTCACCGTGCCACGTCGACGATTTTGAAAAAGGACAGAGGGCCAGTCACTTCACCTTCTGACAAGAAGTTAATGAAATTATGACCGATATACGTTGCCCTAGATTTGGAAACAGTCCAATGATTTTTCCAGATTTGGTAAATCTTGGTCGAGATTGCCGGCGCCTGCACACCACTTTCGAGGAAAATTTGATCGGATTTCAGCAATTAATGAAGATCAGGATGATGGATGTTGTCTTATCCATGCAATAAATACAGTCAATGGGTCTAGTCTAAGTGACCGTTGCTTCAGAGATTACCACCTTCGTTATAAATACACAGATCATTCACACAGAAGGGTTATTTTTGCGATTTCTAAGAGCTACAAAGCAATTTGAAGTGTTTTCCCTGTGCAGAGATATTCTAGTTACAGAGTGCTGGTTATCCCCAATTTCACATCCATTGCCCATCCAGAGTATTGCACCGAGTGGTGTATGTCCGAGGAGGAACCTTTAGAAGACATTGTGTGACAATTCCAGTGTGGTGGCCTTGTGTCTGTGATGACGACGCCACCCAAGGTTGTGAAATTAGGTGCACCACAGGTCAAATAGATGCCAAGGATGAGGAGTCAAGCAGATATAGTAGAAGAGTCTAGCCCAGAGCAGGAAGAAGAAGTTCATATGGAAACAACATACATTGTGCCATGAGTCGAGGACGCACCAGAGGTAACCATTCCCAAGGGTGATAAGTATCCTATTCCGCTACCGCCGCTTGACCCTCGTGTACAAAAAGATGGAGAACTATTAGGATATGTCGCTCTTCTCAAATTTACAGACTATAACCTTGGAGACAGTAATACATATCCTCAGTTTCGGCCGGATCAGTATCTTATGGTTCAGAGGAACCCTAGGACCGATGCAGATGAATTTGTTCCTATGGAACATGTCCAGATTCTTGAGTAGTCAGGCTTGCTCAATTTGTTGAGAATACCACATCTTGGATGAGGTGCAGAGGTTAATTCCATGGTGCATGTGCTACTTTCTTGTGTACATGGAGGTTACCTTTGGCTCGGTAATAGGGTCGATCTCAACGTTGAATTGATACACCACATCACTGGGCTATCCAAAAGCAGTAAGGACCCTCAGACACATATATCAAGTAAGAGAAAGGATTCCAAGCTACCAGCAACCCTAGTTAACAAGTATAAGCTACAGAGAGGAGGTCAGGCTTATGACCTCACAACAATAGTAGACGATACACTTAGATTCATAGCCAGTCTGCTCGTAGGCAGACTGTTAACTAAATTTCGCCCGAAAGAAGTCACGGGATCAGTAATTCACCTTGCCATACAAGTCGCAGAAGGTGAACAATTTAACTGGTGTTTATTTTTATTAAATATTTTTCTTCAAGATTGTTTGACAGCATAGGACGAGCCAAACCACCCCTTCCATTTCTCGTGGCTGCTTATATTATGTGCATTCGTCGGGTGGAAAGAGCCGCCCCATACCCAGTTTCTACAACTACGAAGCGGAGAGTGTAGAGACGCACAATATGCAAACTTAAGGGAGAGCAGCATCCTAGCCAAGAAAAAAATCAATATGATAGTATTCTATGAATACTATAAGTTGTTGAAGCGAGTCATCCAGCAGACACCGTGGATCAACACGGAGGTTGTTGACATGTATGATAATCGGCTTGATTTCATTGCGGACAACCATACAATCTGTCTGAGGCCCAAAGGGTTTAGAACGGATCACTGGGCTAATGGTTTGTTCAGGATGATAGCGCAGGATGTAGAAGACATCATCAAAGACTTCAATGAAGAGTGGAAGAAGGCATTAGAAGATGCTGTAGCAGGAAATATACCATCAGAAACCACACCAATAAACCCATCAGACAAAGGAAAATATAAAGTGGGTTCCAAGAGGAAAGATCTAGTAGAAGTGCCACCAGAGGAAAAAAAGAGGAAATATGTAGAAGAAGTGCCACCACCGGCACCAAAGAAGAAAAAATCCAAATCCACAAAGCCAACTTTAGAGACTGCACTGATAGATGATGACTATGATCAAATCACAGCAAGATTGAAGGAGGAGATGAAGGACTCATTTCAGGCGATGGAGACATCACAGGATAAGATGCAGAGCATGATTGATAAGCAACTTTTGGAATTGAAAGCACTCACTGAGAAGACTGCCATGATGTAGAGTCTACCAGTCAAGGCGACGGCAAGAGAAATTTCAATACCATCAACTTCCCACGAGGAATTCTTTGCAAAGGATCGCATCAATACAGTGTTGATACCGCCAGGGAGTATCTAATTCCTTGCGTCGATGATGGATGTGCAGATACAGATTAGACACCCTGTCGAGTTTAATCTAGCACAATTCCCTGTTGATCAACTACAGATGATTCAGCAGCAGGTAGCCATAGAGCTCAGGGATAGAGAGCTTATGACGTATAAATAGAACACTCAGCTAAGACAATAGAATGCAGAGCTCACCACAGGATTTTAGAAAAAGGCAGAGGAGTTAAGAGTATATGAAGAATGAGAACAGGATCTAAGTCAGGTCTTGCAGAACATCGCATTGGAGTTACACCAGTGTAACATAGAGTTTTCCTTGCCTCTCACGCAGAAGGTAAGAAGAATTGCAGACAGAGCAAAGGCTCTGGAAGAGACAGTGGTCAAGATGGAGGAAGACCACAAGGCACAGATTGTTGAGCTTGAGGCTCAACGACCAGGAACACCTCAGGAAGACAAGGAAGCCGGGGCAGAGGCCTTTAGACTCACTTCAACATAGATGAAGAGTCGCATAGATGACGCACAGTCATTACTAATTGATGCGACAACAGAGCTAGATGAGCTCCCAGATAGACTGGAGTTGCAACAGAGCATCTAGAAGATAGAGAATGCAACAGTAGCAATGAAGGAAGAAGTCAAGAGATTAGGAGCTCTTGCAAAGATGAAGAGGACAGCAGAGATGAACCGCTTATAGTAGGAAGTGCAGCGGCTGAGAGAAAAAGAGATACAATTCAATAACCTGTTGCAACCGTATCAGGAACAAATCGCAGAACTGGTCGATGCGGTTGAGCAGAAGGTCAAGGAGTTCACTACAAGCAAAAGTGAAATTGATGACACAGAAGACTCCATCATTAGTCAAGCTATGCTTGAAATGGCGCAAGAGTGTGTCGAAGCTATGGACAAAGAAGTCACAGGACTTTGAGAGAGATTCACAAGGACTTCGCAGGAAGCCAAGGAGAAGCTACAGCAAGAGAAGCCAGCTGTTAGTGGCTCGAGGATGAGCCACAAGTAAGTGTTAGGGGACTGTTGGAGTAGGGCCCCACAACTATAGGAAAAGATGCTATATCGGGATAAGAAAGTAAAAGGTAACAGTACCTGAAGCGGCCGAGAAGAGAGAGCTCAACCACTGCACTTAAGGCAGCAGCCGAGAAGAGAGAGGTCAACCACTGCACTTAAGGCAGCAGCGAAGACAGGAGGGATCAGCTACCCTCATAAATGGAAAAGGAGCAATGGGCTAAGGTATTGAAGACAAAGGACAGAAGGGGAGCGACCGAGGAAGTGGCACATGTACCCATGATCAGTGCTGGGAAGGGTGGAAGATTGCAGAAAGCTGTGGTGTGACAAAAAGCGGTAGTTCAAAGTACAGATACGCCGACTGTCACAAGTTAGGGTTTTTGGGCTACTGTTGGGAAAGGCCTACAGTTTTGTAATGGTGAGACCTTCAAGCCGCCTATAAAAGCATGTATTTTGTATTATGAAAGGTTATCTAGTCAGGTAGTCAATTGGTTTGTTAGCTCATAGTGAGTTGGTCTGTTAGCTCATAGTCAGTTGTATTGTAAGAGTCGAGCTCTGGTTCTATTATTCAGTCTGTAGTTATCTTACTGTAACTAGTAGCTGACTCCTTGAGCATGAATGTAACAATCCGTAGGGATTGAGAGAGAGAGAAGAGTATATTGTAAGAAGAGACAATATAGGAAGAGAAGAGATCTAGGAGAGAAGGGCTCTCGGCTGTGTGCGCAGAGTTTCCCATAAGATCTCAAGCTGCATAATAGGTTGCAGTGGAACTGTGTTTACTCTCTCAAGATATAAGATAAAAACCAGTTCCCATGGATTTAACTTCCCCACTGGAAGTGAACCATGTAAAATCCGTGTGTTGTGCGACTGTTTCATGTGATTGTGCTTTAGTTATGTGCTATCTGTTATCTATTACATGAATGTTTTATATCAGTTAGTAAATGTATGTATGCTACCTTCCCGTTTACAGTAACGTAGAAGGTTAAGTGCGAGTTGAATGTATCAAGTGTCCTATATATGAGTTATTAGTACTTGGTTCATGACAGTTAACAGTTACTGTGTTAAGTGATTCCTGTGTATTTAGTTCAGCAAGTTGAGCATAAGTGATGTTAAGTGTGTTAGACTGTAGAAGCTAACGAGAATTTGTTTAATGCCTTAATGAAGGATAACTAAGCTATTATATCCGGAGAGAAAACCCTTAGACCTTGCGAGTTGTTGAGCATATTAAGTATTTCCATAGGAGATATTGCAGCGTAGAAAGGCGATATCGCACCGTCGGAGGAGCTATGGTGTGAGATATCGCAGGTTAAGGGTTGAGTAGAAGAGAAGGTTTGTGCATTGTCTTAGAATCTGCGATGCGATAAGAGCTGGTCCCATAGAAGGCTCAGCGAGGAGGAGAGAAACAGCTTAGTAGAGAGAGATCCCGCTGGCTAAGAGGAGACAAGAAGCACTAGGATGCTACAGAACCTGGTTGAGGAAACCTGATTCTTCAACCAACCCATCCAAGATCACTTCGAGTGAGACTTCAGGCCATTCTGTGGTCTGTTGCCAAAAGGGCCAGTGAGCTAGGGGTTTCGTTGGTACAATTATAGTAAACCCAGTTCTGCCCATAGTAACCAACACCTACCTATCCCTAGGGAGCAAGTTTGTAACTTATTAATGAGTAATATATCTTGTGCATGCATTATAAGGAGAAATTATAGATAGCTGATATTTCCTTCAAAACACATGAACAATTAAAGATATTTAAACAACCAGATAGCCAATTGCTTATGGACAACATTCATTACTCATGGTGATAATTTTCATAAAATAGACCAGAAATCATTCAAACAAGAACATAGGTCCTAAGAGTCAGAACGATCTCACAGTTAGTGGATAATAGCTAAAAACGAAATAGTTCCTTTTCAACAAATCCATAGCATAACATTTGAACATTCCATCAAACTTTCTCCGACAGGAAAACTATAATTATTTTTTGCAAAAGGAAATAGTTCTTCTTACAATATCTCTTTACTAATCTAACTAGGAAAAAGTCTCCTCTTCATCTAAATCCTCTATATTTATACAAAAGAACAAGACTGTTGGGCTTCCCACAAATAACTCTTGGGCTTCCCCAACTCTTCGCTTCCCAAAATTTACTTTCACTAAGTGTTTACAAAATTTACAACATATTGCAAGAGTGAACAAATGTTCATGACGAGGGCCCCGCTTGATTATTTAGAAATTTATTCCATGTTGAAGCCTCTGAGGCGATACTTTCAAATTCATAAGGTTCCAAGAATCGAATATTTATTTCAAATTTTGCAGCCTAGTTCTTGATGGCTTCTATTCTAGCTGTACTTAGGTGAAGTTGATCTTCTAAGAGCTGCACACTAACCCCAGAATGATCTACCTCATTCCTTAGGGTCTGTTCATCTAAAGCTTTAATGTGCTGTATTGTTCTTCTTTCATCTTCTTGGTACCTTCTTTGCAAAATTTCCACAAACAGGCTATGGTACAGAAAAGCATATATTCTTTGTTCAGCCTCTACCTAGCATCGGTTATAAATAATCAGAAGTCTTCTAAAGAACTCTGTACATGCCCCTCTTGTCTTCCTAACAGCCTTCTTGAACTCCTCGGCTGTGTTGATGGAAAACTCCAACAAGTCGTAGTCCTGCCTAAGGGCTTGTTGATCCTTTGAGGGTAACTCTGCAGGGGCCTCTGCATTTGCTTCTAATCTTGCCATCCTTCCTATTAGGACTTCCAAGATGTCCTGAGATCTGTCAACAAAATATGAGGAGGTCTCCAAAATCTCCTCCAACCGGCTGTCTATCTGCAAAACCCTGCATCTTTCCTCCTCTATGGCCACTTGTAGCTGAAGCATCTTAGCTCTCTTTTCCAGAACGTGTTCTTTGAAAGTTTAAAGACTAACTTGTGTTTCTCTGGATTCTTCTAAAGCTATTGTCAGCGAGGTAATATGTTCCTTAATTTTTCCTCCTGTGCTTGATATTTCCTCTCATTTGCTTCCAAGGTAGTCTTCTACAACTCTAGATCCTTTATCCTACCTAGAAGTTGTTCCTTCTCTGCCCTCAACTCTTGATATTCCTGTTGTACTTTCCCCAGATACTCTTAGGCGGTCTCCATAGATATTTTCTCTATCTGGAGGACCTAAAGTTCATCTTTTGAAGACTTGATTTCCTTTTGTATGTCTTCAAAATTTCCCTTTAACCTATTGTTTTCTTCTCTTTCCTTTCTCAGGGTATCTTTGAGTTGAGAAGAAGACTTCTTTGAATGCTCTAGATCCGTCATTATTTTATCTACATTGTCCTCTGAAGCGTGGATCAATGCAGCCCCCGCTCTGATAGTGAACCTGGGGTCTCTGTCTATCCCATCTACAATGGTTGTATCATTTATCATCTTACCAGACAACCCCCCGGTTTCAAATTTCCTCTCAGTTCTCTTTACTATCCTTTTCTTTTCTTTATCATAAAAGATAGTATTAAAATCTGGTACCTCTTCCCCTTTCTTCTATTTTAAGGGGATTAGCCTAAGGGTGGGGACCATAGACTGTCTTGGTGTGCTGGCAGTGGATACTTTAGGATCTTGAATGTCATGGTTTTCCAAGTCATGGGCCTGACTGTCTCCTGCGTCAGAAGCTGATTGTTCAGTCACTGTTTATGTCAGCTTTATCTTCTCTGCCTCCTGCTTCTTTAGCTCCTCATTTAACTTCCTTTTTCTTTCTTCTTCTTCACTTTTGGCAGCTTCTTCTGCCTTTCTGGCTGCCTCTTTTGCAACTCTTCTTTTCTCCTCCTCCTCTCCTTTTAGCCATCCTTTGGCTTCTTGGGATAACCTTTGAGCTTCTTCATTTGTTTTCCTAGTTTCTTCCTCCTCATCCTTTGCCTGCTCGTCCTGTCCCTTTCCACCTTTGGTGGTGATTTTCTTTTTAAACCTTCTCCTTATGGCCATCATGTTTATTGCACTGCGGAAAATGGACTCCTCTCTGTCCCAGTGGCTAGTGTATTCAAAATGGACATTAGCATCTTTGCAGTGTTTTGCAACCTTGTTACGAGAGTAATTTCTATGGAAAGGCATTTCCCCAAAATGGAACTTCTCCAACTCCTCCACAAATTCATCAGCCTTATTTACTCTAGTAAATTTGTAACTCCCCAATCTAAAAGGCAAAGGAGGGTATGCTGCCTTCTTATTTTCAAATAAAAAACTTCCTATGCTATCTAAAAATACTTACCTAATTGCCTCTTTGTGAATTACATAGTCTGTGGCATACTTAGGCAGTAGTGAGGGTGCTCTAGAGCCTCTAAACATTCTGAAATATAGCCCATCCTCGGTCAAGTAATAATCAGCATACTCTTCAATCACCTGCAATGCCTCCTCTGACATGCAGTCGCATTCTTTGAAGAAAATCAGGGTATACAATGGCATAATGAAATGCTCACACACCTCCCTGTAGTGACTGTGGAATTTGTGGGCCCACAGTGGCTTGTATGCTAAGTAAATTGGTGATCTTTCCCGGTCCCAGATGCATCTCAGGTTGGGGAAGGGTTGATTGCATAGTATGCAATCAATCAATATGGAGCTCATGTAGAACTCTGATTTCTTTTGGGACACCCCTCCTAATGCTGATGCCATGCAGGCTGAGAGGCTATTGGACACAATGTTGCCCCAATTGAAAACGGTCCACTGTGTTACAACATAAAAAATTATTGGCACCCACTCCCATTTGAAGCTTTTGTCGTGGGCTCTCCCAAAAATATTATTGAGCATCAAGGCAATGAACCTGTAAGGGGTTCTTAGGCTTGCAGTGTCATATTCTCCAGTTGGCCTGGTTCTAAAGTTTTTTCTAGGCATGAGCATCCTCTTGAGTGTCTTGACAAGGTCCATCCTTATGCTTTTCAGCCAGTCTTCAGTCAGATATATTTGAGCTTCAGGCAATTGGTAAGCTAGGGCTGCATATCCAGGGCTATAAGCAGCATAACCGTGTTTATCAACATTCTCCAGAATCATGGTGGTCACATATTCCCTGGGAAAAATCCACCCAATCACCTCTGAGCATGGAAAGAGCTCAGGTCTCATAGAAATCTTCATTAATGAAGACCTCTCTATGTTGGCGTAGATGTTCTATTCCTCAAAGCCTATGTCAGGCACCTCTCGGTGCGTAATCAATCTATAGATATCTCCCCACTGATATTCAGGCTCTTCACCAATTATGCATTTGGTGTCTCCGTAAATATATTCGACTCTGGTGATGACTTCGATGTTGGGTTCCTCTTTGACCGCGAGGGCCTTCTCCTTTTGGTGCTTAGACATCTTAAGTTCTGAGGAATGTCCCTGTCATGTATAAAATTGTAATTTAGGTTTTGTTCGGTTATTCCAGACAACAGTTAAAGATAAGGATAACAATATAAAGGTTTCACCTCATCTGCATTAAACATGATTGCAGTTAATAAAAAATAAGCAAACATGTTCAAACAAATGCTCCTTCCCGAAAAACTAAAACCAGCTTAGTCCAACAAAGCTCGGATGTGGAAAAAAAAGGCCTTTGTCACAAATGAAAATCGTCCCAGGCCCTCTCTCAGCACCATGACCTACGCATTACGCAGACACATAAGGCATTAAATTAAAAAATCTCAAGGGGATGCTACCGGTGACAGCACCCTAGAAAACTGTACAGGCTCATCTCGCGGTCCATCTTAGACCGGGTAATGCGATACTACCCTAGACCAGTTCAGGTTCAAATTTGACCATGAATAAGGTCACTCTAAACAATGAACTGAAAACAATACTAAGGTCATGGTTTGCAGAATGCAGGTGACCAGACCAGTGGACACAAACCCAGCATTCCCCAGGAAAGCCATGAAAGCCTTCCCCGGACTGCCGAACACAAAATGGGGCAAACAGGTGCAGACAACGTAACGAATGTTTGCACCGATTTCCCCAACCATCAAGTGCATGTTGTAAGACCATAACGGCCATGGAAGAAAAAATTAAGTAGTCCAAAAAAAACCCCCCCACTAATAGTCATGCCATTCACTTCGGAATATATACAAGTCAAGGCGGGAACCTAAGTAAAACCCTAACCATGGAGACAAGAAATTATCTTGTCCAATCGAACGGAATGGCAAAACGAGTACAAGGGCCTACCTGGCATTGCTGCGTAACTGGCAGGAGGAAAACCGTTGATCTTCCATGGCAGAGCCACCTAGGAGCGAGGGTACCGACAGCGAGAATCCTGGTTTGCTCGAGCGAAAACGACAGCGCAGAGAAAGTCCAAAAATAACAATAAAGTAATAAACTACCCAACCCACTATATATATACCCCCGGTCAACTATACTCGACGGGAAAAAGGTCATCGGGCGGAAAAAATCAAGGGATTAGTGACCATATCAACATTGCCTCCGTAATGTCGGATGATGAAACAATTGGGAGAACTGCTGAGGCAAAGGCAGAGAAACAAAATGATACTCACATCGGAGCTCGCAAGATTAAAGCATCAGAGCGATAGAAGGCTAGAGAGCTGCAACGATGAAAACACAAAAGAAATCAAGTTCTGCAAACTGGAAAACATCGAAGAAAAAACCAACATGACTTTAACCAAGAAACATCGGTTCCACGGAAAATAAAATCAAACCATGCCGGAAAGACAACACTTTTCAAAGCCACAACGGCAGATGCTGAAAACTCAAGGATCAGTGAAACAAAATGGCGGGGTCAAAAAGGTTAATGCAATCATCGAGGAACTTCGTAATGCGCCATCCACAACTGTGAAAAACATAGAGTCAATATGTTCCGACGGGATTTCAACAAAATGACGAATGAGACAAATAAGTAAATAAACACATTGGAGAAAACAAACCTTGAATCCGACTCAGTTCCTTGTTACCTCTCCACAATGGCAGGCACAATGATGACTAGATTTTCGACTTAAACATCCAAAATGATTCCGATGGCAAGGTAAAACTAAAACAAAAAGCGAAACATTGTTGGCATAAAAATAGTCTTTCCACAGAACATCAAGCAAACTCAAAAGCTGAGCCAAACTGAGTTAAAAGAGGGTCCCGAAATTTTTTTGAATTTTGGGAAAATTGTTGCAGCTGCAACAAGTTGATAGGAAGAGATATGTTGGAAGGAAGGCATTAAGGAATCCTACATCATCCAACATGAGGTAAGTCAAATATTTGATCTGGAACTGGTACAAAGTTTTGCAACAAGAAATGTTGAAGACTAGATGTAATGAACTGATACTAGGGAGTGGCTGACACAAAAGGTCAAGACAACTGTAGAATGGCTGACAAAGGTTTTATCCTTGAATAGTGAGCATGACACAATGGTGACTTAGGAAAATTTTGACACAAAGAACCGGCGATACAAACCTGTAATGTAGGAGACATTGAAAAATTCCCCATATAATTGAAAAAGGAGCCAACCATAGGAGTAAGAACTCTGAATCAGGCCAAGGTAAAAAAACTAGAACCCAATTGTTGATAGACTCAAAACTGGTGCTTTTTTAAAGGAGACAAGACTTTTTTCCATGATGTAAAAGACATTTGAATGAACTTCCCTTTCCCTCTTTCTTGTAAAGGTTTAACGAGTCCAAGAAAGCAAACTAGGGACCTTATTCATTGTTGGACAAATCGAAGAAGAGACATAAGAATGCTTGATAAATCACTAATTTGTGGATTTTACAATCCCGAATTAGTGGATGCTCGACGATGTTTTCACAATTTTGAGAGTTTGAAAATGCCAAAGAATTCTCTAGGAGGGGTCGTATATTTAATCTCCTAAGTCTGAAAAAGTATAAGACAATCCCGAGGAGAAATATCTTAGCTCAATAGAAATAAGGTATTTTTTTCCGTAGTTAGTCGGCAAGGTCTGAAAAAGGGTTAAACTATCACCCTACCGACACTCGTTCAAACAACAAGTAGGGCGCTTTAGTTTTAACGAGTGTGAAGGGAAGCAATATCACTCAATGCTTTTTCCCTAAAGTTTTATTAAGCATGAAAATGGCATGAAGAACGCTTAGAATCTTTTTCATGGTTTATTCTAGAGCACAAAAAATAGAAAAGTAATCTTAGACATGTTCATTTCTGTAATTTTCGTCCTCCGAGCCTAGAAAAGAGATCAACCCATACCTGAAGATACTCTTCCAAATTCTGAAGAAAATAGAGTATTCATTTTTCATAAGTAATCCAAAGGGCTTGAAAAAGGGTTAAACTTATACCTATTTGGATGTTCCTTCACATCCTTTAATGAGTTTGAAGGGACAAGTGAACTCGACAATATAGCCATATTTAGGGAGTCATACCAAAACTTAAAGGTAACTCCATACCTTTCCTTAAATTTTTAACGATCCCTAAAAAATTCAACGCTTGGCCTCCTTACTGTTTTTAACAAGATCGAAGGAAATCATGAATAATTCTCTAATTACGAGGAGACAAGTTCTCGAGGAATGCAAAACTAGTTCCAAGCACGAGGAAAAAACCTAAGGATAGTGCAAGGAATGCGAGCAATATAAGGATAGTTGGGGAGCATATCCTCCAAGTAAAGGATGCCAATTTACAGTGGAAAAATGGTACAAAGCTGAGAGGTGATGAGAGCAGAAATGAGGGATTATATAACGAGCTAAAAGCATGGAATCCGACATCATGATCATAAGCACATGCATGGTGTAATCAAATGCAGTTACAACTTGAACAACAAGGTGAGGCTAGTAAGCAGTTGTGAATCCCACTAACAATATTGTCTCCAAGAAACAACAGTGTCAAGATCATATTCAAAATAAAAGTTCCAATACAGGTCACTTTGGTAGAAACACTTGCAACTTTGCTATCTTCCACAAAAGGTGTAGTCAAGGAAGAGTTAACACATGAAGGCTCTATAGTGCTAAGGCCCGAGGATTTACAATCAATAAGATCAACCTAAAAATGAGAGATAAAGTTGACATGGGTGATAGATTGTACAAAAACAAATTTGATGTCACAAGAGTCAAAATATATACAAGAGAATCAAACTCATCATGACCAATGACTTGATTCTTGATGGGAGAGTCCAAATACTCAACAATACAAACACATGAGAATCAATCATCAGATGGATCAAACTCACTAAGAAAGTCAGGGTTGGACTTAATAACAATTGATTCAACATCCATAATAATGTCAAACTGTATCAAAGACTCTAGGAGGACTTGATCGAAAGGGAGTAGACCGTTCCATATATGACACATATCTAAACATTTAGTTCAATCAATAGGGTGGATAGCAAGCTCCAAAGTCCCCATTGGGTAGATCACCTAGTCAACTACTGGGACCAAATCGCAATAAGGTAAGCATGAATCCAGAGGCTTCTTCTCAGTGGAAATTCACCCATGGTGGGGAAATGCCTATTGAAACACTGGGAATTAACAAAGGAAAGACATGGTCTCCAGTCGGGTAAGAAGAGGGATCAATAAATGACAACTGATTGATAGTGACAATGCTTTCATTATGAGGAAAGTACATCACATGAAAGAGTGTTGACACCAAAAATTTCATAACATAAGCATAATCATTCCTGAGGATCATATTAAAGTCCAAGGGGTCTTCTATCACCATAAAATCAACTAAGACCGTCTTCCCACCCAAAGTAACAAAAGTTTGAGTAAGAATTCCCAAAGCTTGGATAGTTCTTCTATCAAAATCTAGTAACTGACTATTATTCGACATAATCCCAGGAGATGCCATGCCTCTCCAAGCACGTGCAGATAAAATACTAATAAAGGCTCCTTCATCAACAATACAAAGGGAAATTGTATAGTTTACAATTTGGACCTTTATTTGAAAAGGTGCATCTGAAGGTAGGCACAACTCATCTAGGCTATCCCAGTTAAAGGAAGTAATATGAGGGCATAATGGGAGTTCATTGGAAGTGAAATCAGTGCCCCCTTGTCCAGAAGATTCTGAAATGGAAATGAATAAAACATGAGTAGCAGACAATTCACTCTCCAAAGGAAGAGTGGTATTTATTGGAGATGGCATCGATTCAACCACTTGATGAAGGTCACTCTCTGAAGGAAGAATGGGATCAAAAAAACTGAAATTGGTTCAATCACTTGATAAAGGTCATTGTCTGAAATAAGAGTGGGATTGGTCAAAGATGGCATTCGTTCAACCACTTGATCAACCGTATGCTGAATAAATCGTTGGGAAACTACGGGTTGTTCAAAAACATGATATCCTTGGAACCATACTCTTTGTACCTCTGCGATGACAGGGAACTAACAAGTAATGTGTTCTCCTTCATAAATATTAGAAGGTAACTTAGGTTTATGTTTCAAACAATTAGTTTTCTCAATGGTGTCAACATGACTTGCATTGGCTGAGTGTTTGTCCCCAGCATGACCACCGGAGGCTCAGTGACTGGGTCCAACATGATTTGCAGAGGCTAGTTCTTTTCCCTCGGTATGACTTCTAGAGGCTGGGTGGTTTCCCCCAACATGACCAGCAAAGGCTGAGTGCTTAAGATCAACATGACTAATAGAAGTTGAGTGTGTGCCCCCAACATTACTTCCAGAGGCTGGGTGGTTAGGATCAACATGACTTACAAAGGTTGGGTGAGTGCCCCCAACATGACTTCCAGAGCCTGGGTGGTTAGGATCAACATGAATTGCATAGGTTGAGTGAGTGCCCCCAGCATGACTTCCAAAGGATGAGTGGTTAGGTCCAACATTACTTGTAGAGTTTGGATGTGTGCCCCCACATGACTTGTAGAGACTGGGTATGTGCCCCCAAGATAGCCTATAGAGGATGGGTGGATTCCCCTAGCATGACTTCTAGAGGCTGGGTGGTTAGCATAAACATGAATTGTAGAGGTTGAGTGAGTTCTCCCAACATGACTCCCAAAGGTTGGGTGACTGGATCCAAAATGACTTGGATATGTTGGATGTGTGCCTCCGGCATGAATTCCATAGGCTGGGTGGTTGGTTCCAACATGAATTGCAGAGGTTGGATGGATGCCCCCTTGATTTCATGTTTTCTTAATATTCTTCCTTCTTTTACTCCTTTTAGAATCCATGTTACTAGTATCATAACTTTCACCGCATGAGGTAGAAGGAGGACGAGAGGTTTCTCTAGTGAAGGGGAGACATGGTTTTGATTCCCTTGATATAAGGTGCTTACTTGATAAGCATGAGTATAATTCATGACAGTCGAAGTGGAAAACAACCAAATCGGTATCCCATGGGTGAATCCAAGAAGATTGAAAGTGGCCATCAAAGTAACACCAACATTCCCAATAAAAGGAAAAGAACAAGAAGCCCCTTGGATGGGGGTCTCCTGGTTGGTGTTCATAGGGGTACTATCCATAGTTCCCAACTTAACAAGAAATCAAAGTCTGAGGTCAAATATCAAGCAAAAAATATAGAGAACACCACTAGAAGAAAAATCTAGGTATCCAAACCAGGAAAACAAAGGTACCTTCCAAAGGAAAGTCTGGGATGACGAGGGCATAGAACTAACCAATGAAGGGTGAATAAAAGTTACTCATGGTCCACAATACACCTCCATGGGTCCAAGTACGTGAATCACCATACCACTTTCACAAATTGTATGTAGGGTATTTCCTCCCGAGCCTGCCCTAGGTATAGTGGAAATAGCCTTCCACCATAACCTGTGTAGAGTCCTAGAAGTCAAGATACTAAGGCTACCAAAATCACAAAGAAAGTTCGACAAAACAGTCTCCAATTTAGGCGATGTGCATGGGCATGGTATCTAAGCCCAAAACTCAAACAGTACCAGGCACCACACAAGACTGGAAGGAGGTACTGAATAAATATCTAAATTTACAACAAATCTAATGTAAGCTCAACTTAGTATAGGAGGGGTATCTCCACCACTCAGTACGCATGAACTCCTGGTTGGATCTTGTGTTATAGAATATTTCTGGTGTCTTTCTTTATGAGATTGGATTTCCTAAATGAAAAGCCACCAGGGTTGATTTTAAAGTTTTGGGCAGTTAAATATGTCCCTAACCGAAAACACTATCCTAGATTAGTGTGTTTCATCCCTAGAAAGAAGATGTTACTAATATATTTTATATATTAACTTTCTTTTTAAGGGATGTTTATTACTCAAAGGTAGTGGAAATGAAACCAATGGTATTTTAACTTGAAAGCAGAAACAAGATGACTAAACAGAAAGAGATTCAAAATGCAAAATGCAAACATCTATTTCTCTTTTTCTTTTCAAAAGTGAAAATGAAAGCCACCAAAAAAATATTTATTTTTGTATTTTCAAGAAATAAAGACATGTAATGCACCTGATACTAAACCCTAGCCTAAATGCACATAAAGCAAATACTTGTTCTTTTTTTAATTTTCTCTTTATAAATGACAAAGAAAAAAACCTGCAAACTAATGAATACAAATGATATGAACAAAGCAAAAGGACTTCTGCTCTATAACCTGTGAATAGACCCTAGGATTCCCTAAATTGAGATAAGACCTCTCTTGGAAGGGAGAATTGCATAAGGGAACAATACTACCACCTTGGCCTAAATGAGTTAAACAACAAAACTAAAACAGATATATATCTAAAGGCCCCTAAGTTCAGTCTAAACCTACTAACAGAGGTTTATCTACACCTTGCACAACAAGGTCATTCCAAGGAAGGAGGTGGGGTGAAGAGAAAAAGAAAATCCCTAAGGCTTCAGAAAAGGATTACAAATCAATTAAAAATTACCCTCAAGAAGATCCACCACTTCCCAGTGGTCATACACAGACAGAGGACCCATGAGTACACCTCAGACAACACTACATCACCCCAAACAAACCCAAAAGGAGTGAAAAATCACTAAACTAGAGCACTTGCGAGTTTCCTTAAGCAAAGGAGCGAGTGACACACATGTTTATCTAAGTGAAGTCATGTGTACATATAGAAAATTATATTGTGCAGTCTAACAGTCATGAGTGCATGCTAGAAGGCCTTAAAAAGGCCAAAAACAACCTTAGAAAGGAAAAGAAGGTGTCTAAACAGACTTAAGAGTAACTCCTGACTTGCAAGCAGGACCTAGAACCTTAATTAAACTAGAAAAAAAGGGCAAGGAAACCCCAAAACATACAAGGATTCCCCAGTGGATTCTTCAGTTCCGTTGTTAGGGAAAGAGTTCCTATGACTGGGGGTTAAGAGGCCACCGACATACTAGGGCATAAAGACTAGCGTATAAACTTTTGAAATAAAATATAAGCAATCTTTCAAAGGTTAGAAATTTTCATACCTTATTTACTAAAGAATGATACAATCTTTCCCTTATCCCTCCTCTTTCTCCCCAATCCAAGAGACCTGCAAAAAAAGATTCAACCTTCCTCAAACCAATTTGACCATATGTAAATAAATGATATTCAAAATAATATGAAACACTAATATGATTAACATCAACATCTGATCATAAACATAAATAAAACATCCATTACATAATGATTTGGAAAGGGAAGAACATCACATATTTATTAATCAATAGAAGAAGTACATGATATACCTTCTCCTCATGCAAGGCAACTCATGAAACCATTGATCTGGATATTTTGCTTCTCTTCTCCAAGAATCTTAGCCTCCAAGCTCTGCAACAAGGGGAAATGATATCTAGGGAAAAGGTAGGGGGATGAGAGTCCCAAATTCACTAGACTAACAATGCAAAGGCTAATTCCCCTTTCATGGACCCCTCTCCCTCTCTTATATACTTTTTGAAGAGTTAGGGTCGACTAGGGATCAATTACAACCGAAGGAGCAGTTCCAAAACCACCCAAACCACCTCAAATTCAATATATTTCCTTTTTTTAATATTTTTTTACTATTACAGGACATACTCACGGGTTTACTTCATAAAAGGGGCAAGTGACATGCAAGCTTTCCTAGGAAAACTCATGAGTGGTTCAAAAATGACATTTTAAGGGTGTTTCCAAGCATTTTCATGGGTTGGTGTCTTTTGGAAAAAAATTCTTGGTCTGATACCTTTCCAACAGTCCAGAGAAGAGCTTAAACAAAATTACATAAATCAATATATGTCTCCTCCATTCAAGGTTTCTTTTGAGTGACTAACAGGATTTTTCATGAAGTGTCTCCATGGAAATGTCATCATGCAACAAAAACAAGTAAAAGTCGTCATGGAAGGAGAAGTGTTATTTTGGGCTATAACAATTAATTGTTGGTAAATCGTATAAATGGAAAGTTCCTCAAACATTTCTTTCATTACTGGTTTCTTTGGAGAATTGTTACATTATGTAAAATAGTTTTTCTCATCATTTTTCTTTAAAACTTTCTACTTTAAGTCTCATTTCAAGTAATATTTTCAGTTTAATCTTTTCTTTCTAAAAATTTGTAAAAAAGAAAGGGCAAGAGAGGATCCATGAAAATTGATAAAGCTCAATAACCCAATGGAAAAGGAAATTGTTGACATAGTCCCGGCCAACAAAACCAGTCGACAAGGGTTCCCACTCTATCGATGCCCAACTCACTGTGATCTCCTTGAGCACCAGCCTAGACAGGTTTTATCCCACCTAACAACACCCGCAGAGTGGATGAGGTCTCACCCGAGATGGTCGAGGAGGGTTTGTAGGAACCAAGTTTCCGCAGAATAGGAGAGGGCTATGTGAATGAACTTATCAACTTGTCACATAATTTGATAGGTCCGAACATTCACTTAAGCATTAACATAACCATTCATCATTGTTCTTCATCAAGTCGCATCACTAAATCAAAACAACAATAAACATATTGGTGTGCAAAATAGATCCATTATAATAACATCATTCAAAACAAGGAGATATCGCATCATAGATCCATGTTGCATATTTAATCAACATTGCTCATTGAATTATAGAAAGCAGTAAACATGAAAATGGAAAAGAAGATAGCAATTCAGATAAACTTCAACCTTGTCATATCACTTCAACGTAAAATCAATAAAACAGTTCACAGATCAACAGATCGCCACCAACACAGATTTCTTATGTATCTATAATGATCTTCTTGCCACTATCTTCCACTTGTAATTCAACAAATATTTATAGGATTACACCTTTACATTGAAGGTCCACTTAGACAACTTCCTAACTAACTCCTAACTAATTTTACAAAATGATGATCAATATCCACAAAATATGGTCCAAAACTACAAAAAGTGACACAAAATATAAAAGATATTCTAATCTCTGCATTGCGCGTTGATATTCCACTTGCACGGTGTCTTTGAGCTTGCATAGCATCCATGATGTTGTGCATCTCACTTATCCAAAAATCCCTTTCCAATAGGCCCCTAACACAATCTTGTGGCTCTCCCTCGATCCACGCTAACTGGACATGGTGTACTCATTGATCTTGACCTTGAAGTCTTCATACTATTGAGTAATTTCTTTCACCTGCCCTCTAATCTTTTCAGTGATATTCTGGCTTGTCGTCAAGTCATTGGTGACGAGATGCTTAACCATTTTCTCAGCGATATCTTTCTTACCTTCCTGTTCCACCTGGAGTGCAGAAAGTGCCTTCACCGATACTTGCACTCCAATCTCTTGGAACTCATCTAACTATGTGTTGTGTCATTTCTTCCTTTCTCATTCCTTTAATACCCGATGTTGTATCTCCTTTAGCTCCGCTGCCTTGGAGATATGCATAATAAATGGCATCAATTTTAGTGACATATTTAGGGTCTCCATCTGTCCATCCACTTCTTGCAACTGTGCAGTCAATTTTTTTAGTTTCTCATCCTGCACTACGTTACCCCAAAACTATGTAGTCACATCTGTCACTTTCTTTGTGTCCTGCTCTAACTCGTCGAGTTGTGTCATCATCTCTTCTACCTCATCCTTCCTTACTACTATCTTCTCTAGTGATGTGGATGGGTGTATCAGAGTCTCCAAAATGCTATTCTCACTCTATAACTTCAGAATCATAGCTCCAAGTCACTTTTCTCTAGCCACCGCATCTAGCTTAGCGGTTCTCTCCAAGACATGCTGATAGGCATTTGCAATTGTCGTTTCCAATTTGACTCAGATATCAAAAAGATGTGCCTTCTCAACAATGAGGAAATATAGATCCTTCTTCATTTCTGTGATGTCCTCGGTAGTCTACATCTCCAACTCTTCTTGCGCTTTCTTCAGTGCTTCTATCTCATGTGCTTTATCTTCCATCAGCTACTCCTTAGCGCACCAGAATTCATTGACCATTTTTTCTCCTGCAATCGTAGAAATTTATCATTGATCTCTTTCTTCCTGTCCTCCAACTCTTGGTTGAAAAATCACTACATGTGGAGTGTAGGACATATATTTGGATATCAACATGTTGTCCATGCAAACATTGGTATTCAAATCCTCTCGTCCAACGTCAATCGTAGTCAGGGGAATTTGAACATTCCTAACATGTAGCTCAGTGTTGATTGATGCAAACTCCTGCACCATTTCTCCTTCCTCCAGTGCTCTCGTCAAAACAATATTGTACAAAGAATCCAATTTTGTGCTTAGCTCGATGAATCCATCTTGTGCTAATTTCTTCATTTCCTTTGTGACTGCATTACTGCATTGTTAACAGCCTTGATGAGCCAGTTCAGTTTCCCTTCCATTGCTAATCAGTGCTACTACTCGCACCCTGCTCCATGCGCCTCTTTGTTCTGAGTTCATCGAATATGCGTTGTGCTTCTGGATCAGTCAGTTTTTTTGTTGATGAAACCTCATCAGACTCGTGCTGACTTCACTGGTCATCCTTCTAGATAGGGTCAGCAGGTGCATCCACTAGGGTCTCGTCAATATTTCCTTCAAGCTGACTGGGTCGAGCCATTCTATGGGCCAATCATTGACCATGGATTCCAACTCTACATCTAACACTTTGTACTGCATTGGAAACCATTGCTTGTTTGGCTCATGTTGCACTTGGACATGGATGGCATGTGGGCCAATGGAAAAATGTGCAACTCCTTGATACTTTGTGGTGGATTCCTCCAATAACATTGGAACTCTTACCACTACTACCTGCAATGCTTCCCAATAGATCTAGAATTGGACTGCATAGTCTATCAATCTCTCTTCTTCTTTCACCCACCATAAATTCTGATATCTCTCACCCTTGCACATCTCTATCACTTTGACATCCATGCCTTGGTATTCATATGGATCCATCCAAGCCACTAGTGCAATGAGGATCAATAGTCAGTTGTATGTGAAGGGACTTTCTCCCACTTGTACATCCACCGCGTCTTTTGCAAACTCATTCATTAGGAAAGTGACCAGTTCTTTTGTAGACCTTGCACATACAGCTCAGCAAATGCAACCACCCCTAAATTGCATTGGACAAGATGATTCTTCCTTACCACCTTACTGGCCAGAATCCTTGCGATGATGTGCACCACGCGGTCGTTGATACTATCAATGCAGTATGCCCACCCATCACGCTCTAAATCATAGCCCTTCTTCAATGTCATCGTCATCTTCTTATCATTGTCTTTTGCTCGGAAATACTTCGAAGGGTATGGTCTATCCTTTGGTAGTCCCGTTATCTCTGAAATCAAGCCCATCGTGACTTAAAATGACTTATCTAACCATAAAAATCCACCATGGAAGCACGCCAGAAGCTTCTTCATGCATGCATTCGCTTCAATTGGCCACCCAAAGTGCGACGTGTTGATCAACCCGAGCAATTCGGCTTTGTCCAGCCCACACACCCAGTCATGTAGAATGCACTCTGTCAGGCCACCTTTTACCGCTACCATTGGCATATATGGCTCGTTTGCAATATCCTCTAGTACGAGAAAGTCGTGGTCTTTGTCCTTCATCTACATAAGTGCAGGAACAATATCCAAAGTGCATACCATCCCATGTGTTATTATCAGCATCCTTATTTGGTATCTCTGATTCTTCATGGGCTTCTTGGCCTTTGTCCCAGGCCGACTAGGAGGTACATACCTAGAGATGTCCGTGATAGACACCCCTGTTCAAGTCGTTGACTCCACAACTCTGGAGCTTGATGGCCCTATTTGTGTAGTACCCTCTACTGCTCTCATAGACGTTCAATTTTTCCTCTTCTACGGCACTGGAGAGCTAGGATTTTGACCCTTCTGCTTCTTCTTCGGCACTAAGGATGAGCCTATCTACATACCGGTGACCTTTTCGATGATAGTTACGGGTTGAATTGGTGAATCTATCTCACTCAAAATTTTGACCGTGTCTAGGTTACTTTGCATGTCGCACCAATTCCTTGGAATATTTAACAACCCTACACCCTCTTTGTACTTAGAAAATCACTTAGAAACTCACTCAATCCTCTCGAACTCACATGGAAACTCACTTTACAATGCTGCAACTCAAATTAACTCTACACAATGGTGTCTTCTGACCGTGTCAAGCTCCCTCTTATAGAGCCAAATCAAATCATACTTCATCATTACTAAATCAACTCAATCATCATGACCAAATCATGCATTAAATGCCCAAATCCGTCATTGATTCTGCCAACCCAATGGTCAGATCCTCCATCATTACGTGTCACTTCTGCAAGCGTTGTTGGTTAACTACTTTTAAATGTCTTCATTTATGACTTATTTGACTTTCTGCGCAGCCCTGTGGCTATCGCAACATGATCTCCTCATTGTGGTACTGACTCCTACTCTTGCACATCCACCTCTACTCGGTGTGCCCTCCTTTCATCCATCATCCTATATATATATTCATTGCGTAGTGCCTTAAGCATTGCACGGTTCTAGGCTCGTCCCATATGGATTCAACCTGCTTCCATTCCTAAGCTTTGGTAGAATCACTCCATCTAACTGTTGCAATTGAACTACACCCCCTAAAGTAATGGAATTAACAAGATATGGTCCTAACCTGTGCATCTGTAGCTTACATGGATGCTTCATGAACTTCTTGTTGTATAACGACACAAAATCTCCTTGTTGAAACTATTTATTATTTATGTGGTGATCATGCCACGCTTTCTATTGATCCTTCTCAGCACGCTGGTGAAAACTCGCAACAAAGAGGTCTTCCTTGAGCCTTACCACCTGATCCACATGCTTCTCGATCGTTGCTTCATCATCCATACCTGTCATTGTTGCAATGCACAGACTTAGAAAAATGTACTCCATAGGCATGACTACCTCTTTCCCGTACACCAACTTAAATGGTGTCTGTCCCATCAATCTCTTGCAAGTGGTGTGATAAGCCTAGAATACTGTTGGAATCTTCAAGTCCCAGTCATCATGGTTTGCATTACATAACTTTGTAAGAACATGCTCTAATACTTTGTTGAAGGCTTCCATAGTCCCATTCACCTAAGATTGATAAGGGGTACTCTTCTTATGTTGTATATGCGGCTCCTCCGTCAGCACACTTATCATGTGATTGATGAAGTGACTTCCCTAATCACTCATAAATATCCTTGGACATCCAAACCACGTCAAAATGTTGTCAAATAGGAATCTAGCTGATGTCGCAGTGGTGCAATCTATGACTGGTGTAGCCTTCACCCATCTTGTCAAATAGTCTGTCGCTGTAATCATGTATCATGCACCAGTTCTCTTCTTAGGTGGATCTATTGGTCCCTAAAATTCCACTTCCCATTTATCAAATGACTGCAATGTCACCTGAGGTATCAGTGTCATCTCATATCTCCTTGATGGCTTTCAAGTGTGCTGACAGACATCGCAACTCTGTCCATAATATGTTGCATTGTTATGAAGAGTGGGCCACAACAACCCTATGCAAAGCAGCTTTTATGTGGTATCTCAACCTCCATAGTTTCCACCAGAAACTCTCTCATGCGCTTCTTCCAAAATTTTCCCTTGTTCATGTGGAAAGACACATCGCCACAAGATCTCATTGGGTCCTAGTTTATATAGTTTTCCTGCAATCAGCTAGAAATCTGAGGCCTTAACAACCAAATGCTTCTTATGACTTGTTGTAAGGTCCTCTAGTGTGGTTCCCATCACCAAAAAATAAATGATTTGATCATAGTAATCATTGGCCATGTCAACTCTTAACAACTGCGCATCTGGAAGTCCATCTTGAATATTTGTTGTCTCTTCGCCTATCTCAATCCGAGATAAATGATCAGGGCCAACATTCAAGCGAACTAGCTTCACAATTATCTCATAATCAAACTCCTAAAAAAGAAGTATCCAATGACACATCCTTCCCCCTAACACAAGGTTATTGACTAGGTAATTCAAAGCAGAATGGTCTGTAAACATCTTGAAATGACTGCCCAATAGGTAATGCTTAAACCTCTATAGCACATATACCATCACTAGAATTTCTCTCTCTATGGTCATATAGTTTCTCTCTACAGATGACAGCTTCCGAATAGAAAAATCAATCGGGTGATCTAGATCTCCTTCCTTGGGTTGCACGAGCATGAATCCAAGCGCAAAATATGATGCATCTGTTGGGAATCCTATATGCAAGTTAATTAAAACTAACATATAGAGTGTTCAATATTTATTGTCAACTAAGGGAAGTATTTTATTTCAAGGATAATATGCACTATATATGCTTTAAACACTAAGTTGTTGCAAGTAAATAATCCTACCTTCCTGCTCATCCACGCTCATCCCATAATCCACTTAATCTGGTTTACTTTCTCAAGAACACAGCCACAGATACCTTTAATCTAGAATTGAAAGATTCAAAAAATAACATATATATTACTCTTACAAAAAATGAAATCCTGATTGCCAAACCATCTAATGATTCACCCAATTATCTTGATTTAGTTATTCTAGAAATCCAAAGGGCATGAATTGAGTCCAGCTATTCTATAAATTCAAAGTACAGGAATGAAATTCTACAACTATAAAAGCAAGGGAATGAACTACAAATATCTATGGAACAACAATTGAAAGAACTAGGATGAACAGGGCTGTCACAGCTATCACACAGTTGCATAAAAGACAACTAACCTATACAGTCGACTGACACACCATACCACTGTAGTTTTCCAAGAGATGCAATTAATGACACACTGTAAATCAATAATTGTTGCAGCTTACTATGAAGAAAGGAAATTATCACAAAATCACACAACATAATAAATATACTACCTAATTAACTTAGTAATCCCTGTGGTAAGGCGGGCCCAGCCTTCACACAGAGATGCTCAAAGTAACACATGTTAAAACACTAAGATCTGAATCAAACTCCTTGTATTAGAGATGGTAGATGAATCACGCAACCTTAATCATGACTGATACAATAATTTACTAAATGTTCCAACCCCTGGCTTAGAATAGTTCCCCCATATTTATACAATTTCAATCATAACATCCTATTCCTATTATTGGGTAGTCATGAAGATCTCTGATCTTCAAGCTTCCCCAATTATAATAAACTGTTACAGTCGTAGAAGGATGAGAGTAGAAGATATAGGGAAGCTGTTATTCAACCTAGAAATAACGATCTTGATTGATTGAGAAGATATCCTGCAGATCATAGCTACTTTTGAGCAGTGGCACACTGTTTCCTCCACATCTGTCGCAATCTGTTGCAGCTACTCTTGTACAGCTCGCATGGGTTAATACACTAGAACCTCCTTCTTTGGGAAATGATGGGATGGATGGCGATCAACTTTGGCAATTAATGTCCATCCTTCCTTTGGCATGTTCGTCCCGCTACACCTGCATTCTCTATATCTCGAAATACCTTTATAAACCATCATATGTTAGCATAATTTAAGATGTAGAGCCTTGATTACCACAATCTTAAGCATTAATAAAATAATACAATGATTAACCATACCTTTGTGACTTGAGGGGCCAAGTGAGGAAAAAATGTCTGTTTAGCATGCACAATAGGGTAGGATGAGGCAAAAAGAGGTAGATAAGGGTGGTAAAAAAGGGGCCATTTCTAGGCCCAACATATCCCCCCAATTGTCATGTTGCATGTCCTCATGCAACAACCTCCATTATTCTAAATCTGAATAATGCATTATGCTCCGTTCATGGAGAGAAGAAAAGTTGTATTGGAATTTATATGTTCCCTCTTTTTCTATAAAGCCCTTATGGACAACCCAATATCTCCAACACTTCTGCTCTTCTGTCCTGGTTACTGAGAAATATTTCCTGTACAGTTTTGTTGGCCACCAGATGAGAGGAAATTTAAATTTTAGTCCCAACCAATTAACCCCACATGCCCTCATGCATCCAACATAACCCTCAATCCTGGAAAGTGCTTGTTCAAAATTCCTGTAACAGTAGGGGTCCCTATCTCTAAGGGTTGGAGAGGCAACCTGCCATTTGTGCTAACTACATTCCAAAGCTACTTGTTGATGTATGGAAATATGGCTGGTACAAGTAGAAATAACCCTTTCCTGCAATTCCATTATATGCCGAGTTTGGATGGGACATGAGTAGACTTTATGTCGAGAAAGAAGAAGACGAGGATTCTGAGGTTCACTTCAGATCCAAATATTAGAGTGGGATTCATTGTGAGATAAAGTGTGAAAGACCTTTCCCACTGAACATGATTGCTCACAAAGGAGGAGAAATACCTCAGCTAAACATCACCTGAGAAAGGAACAGGATTCGAATGACGGTTCAAAGGAAAAGCCATCTCATGCAAATAAAGCTCACACTGCAAATTCTGGTCCTCAAAATCACTTCCCAAAAAATTTTCCAAGAATTTTGCTAAGGATTCTATTTAATATGATCCTCCTTCTTTCACATCCCTCAGTTTAAACCAAATAAAATTCTCAAATAAAAACACAAGGTAAGAGAAGGATGGTACCCTGGTGCCCAATAATTCCTGATAAAGAGCATACAGCTGGTCCTTTTCCACCTGCATAGACTTGAACTTTTTCAGCTCCCTTAGCTCCTTCTATAGTTCCTCTTCATGGAGTTTCTGGGTCATGAGTTCTTCTGCCCATTTTTCCTTCAGTTCCCTGATGGTATTTCTATGATCGGCAAGGGAAACCATCCCTTCTTCATATCTTTCCACCTGGCTCCTCCACTTCCTTACTTCTATTCTCATGATCGAGAGTTCTTCTGTAAGCTTCAGGATTTATTCTTCCTCAGGATGCTCCTCCTTATTAGAATCCAAATTAATAAAATTTTGAGGGAGTTCAGTCCACACCTTATCACCTGATGTGCCACATTGAACATCTTGCACTTCTGAAATCACTTTTGAGGGTGTTGGTTCTTGTGTAACAACATCCCTTCCTGGAATTTCTTCTGCACCAACTTCAACCACAGGTATTCCTGAAACAGCTTCTGGAGATGCTCGTTCTTGTGTAAAAACATCCTCTTTGTGGGGTTCTCCTATAGCAACTTCAGTAGCTGATTGTGAGGATGTTGGTTCTTGTGGGACAACTTCCTCCTGAATTTTAATCTTCTTATCTACCTGATTATCAGCTGCAACTTCAATAGGGGAATGTAAGGGTGTTGGTTCTTGTGTAACAGAGCCCTACCCTTCTCTTTCTTCATGCTGCTAGGATTATATGTCTTCTTCAATATGGAGCTGTTCTTCAAGGATTTCAGTATCACCTGAGGATTGTGATTGCGTTTTTTCATCCTCTCCTAAATCTAAATCTGGAATGATATCCATTTCGGGCTTGGCTTCTTGTTGCATCCCAAGAGTCTCCACTGAAATTTCCAAGGATGTTGGTTCTTGTGTAGCAACATCCTAGTTTACTTCCTCATCTTCTTGTTGCTAGGATTCCATTTATAATATCTCTGTGTCATGAGACAGTTCAGGAGTCTTAGTGCAAATTTCTTCATTGAATTCCAGAATGTCTTCAATCCCTGGTTCTTCTTCCCTCATTTGGGTGGCCACTTGAACAAGAACATTCAAGGATGCTGGTTCTTGTGTATCAGCGTCTTGTTTGACCTCATCATTGTTCTGCTGCTAGGGTTCCATTTCTATTATCTATGTGTCATTATAAGGTTGATGGGCCACAATGCAACCTTCCTCAACAAAATCAGGAATAACCTCATCCTCCGGTTCCTATATCCCAATTTGGGTAGAAATTTCAACAAGAATATTCAAAGATGATAGTTATTCTGTGTCAGCATCCTGTTCATCTGCTACTTCCTTTTCTTGGAGTTCCTCTTTGGGATCCTCTCCATCTTTCCAATTAGGTTGTCCCTGTTCTTCCACAGTTGTAGGTACAGGCTATTGTGTTACAAAGGCACAAACTATAACCTTGTAACCTGACTGGTCAAAGATTTCTCCACACACAGGACAAACCATTCTGTCTTCCTCATCACTAGCCTCAATAGGAGTTGATACTTCTAATTGGTCTGTAGCTTCAACCAATGTGTGCAGCTTCCTTTCACTCTATTTCCTGCACACTTCCTTCCAATTTTATAATTCCTTTAGGAGTGATTGTACTTCCTCCTTTAATAGTCCATTTTCATACAGAAGTCCTTTAATTTGAAGTTCTTCTGCAACCAGTTCCTATGGGGCATCATTTTCTTTGGGTCTAAGAATGGGGAACTCAATTTGTGCTTCCAGGGTTTCCCATCTTTCCCGTGCTGCTTCTGCTACTGTGACTGACTTGGTTCTTTTTAGTCTTATTGGTGGTGATGCCCTTATTTCATCTTTTGATCTCCTCCTTTTTCTCCGTGGTGCTGGAGTTTCCATATTTGCTGCTGATGTGGAAGGGATATCCTCTGTTTCGACATTTTCTTGTTCTTCAGGATGTTCTTCCTCAATCAGGGTTCCTCCCCATTCAGAGGAAGATTCAATGGTCAACACCTCCATGTTTTCTTCTGTTATCATAGCTTTAAAATATTTGGTTTCAACTTTTGCAGCATCTAATGCTGCTCTAGTTTCAGCCTCTGCTGTCAGAGATGCCCTATTATTTAGTCTTTCTATAGGGTTGTCTTGTACATTCTCCCCCAATTGTTATGCTTTCTCTTCTAACTGATCCTATGATCCAGTCTCATTTCCCCCCTCCCACAACTAAATTGGAGGGACTCCAAACCTCCTGTTGCTCTGCATTTCCCCCCAACTATTGAGGGGCAGGCTCTTCTTGGTTTTGAATAGGCCCCATGAGTATAGGTACTTTCATTTCCTATTCTATTGGAACACCAAGAAAAAGAACGGGTTCCTAAACTTGACCTGTAAATTGCACCCAGGTTTGGTTTTGTTGAGCAAGGGCATGTAAAATTATTAGTTTAATTAGGCCATGGTGGATAAGGGAAGAGTTTGGATGCTTGGCTGTTCGGACAAACCCTGCCATATGGTGTAAATCATTGAATAAATAAAATGGAATGTTTAGCAAGGCCTGGTGATGGAGATGAGATAATAAAGGAAATTCATAGTAATAAACCATTTGATACCTACCTTCACAAGTGATATACTTCTTGAGGAAAATTGCTACTTGATCCCATGGCCGAGGAAGTGACTATAACGCTATCCCCCTCCGTGACTGTTGAATGTGCTCCCCTTCCCTGAGAAAATCCTGCACTGCTGCAAGATTGGGAGTTCTTCGTCCAAACCACGCTCTGCCCACCTAAGGAAGGCCACTGACCTCAGCCATTATTGCTTTAGAGACTTCAATATGTAACCCCCAAACCTCTGAGTGGTTTTCTATAAGATTCAAGGCGAATTGTAGAGTTGTTTCATGATGAAATCAATTCAAGCGTTGGAACAATTCAGTCCAACCCATAGCTTGAAAAATAGTGAAAAATTCAGCATTTATTCTGAGTTCTCGCATGTTTGGAGGTTCATGCCAAGCTGGAATACCCATGTTTGTTTACCTTCAGAAGTGTGTTGCAGTCCGACAAATTACAAGTCCCAACAATGGAGGTTAAAGCACGGAGTATGCACAAACAACTGTGAGTGGAGTTGGGTAAATTTGGAAAGTTTCAGCGCATCAGATTATTTGGAATTTATCCCAAATTAGGAAAGGTGGTGGTTATCAGGTAGCATAATTAGTCATTAAGTCGCACGAGTGGATAGTTAACGATATGGAGGTGTAATAATGGGCATAGAAAGGAAGGTATGATTAATATTGTAAAATCCAATTAATACTTAATCAAGTACATAATCAAAACCATACCTTCGAAAACACATGATGGATGGTGACCTTTTGAGAATAGTGGAGCATGTGAAATGTAGCCATTTAAGTGTAATAATTATTATAGGGATGCTGTAATGACCTGTTCCTTCGGTGAACCAAAACCATCGTGCCAAATTGGTCGGAAACATGATGAATGCGGGGGTATAAATCGGATTCGCTGGCATCAGCAATCGAAGCCAGATATGGAGAAGTCGCTAACCATGGTTGCAAAGAGTTCTACCAATAATGGAGGAGTCACAACCGCAGAACATAGAGAAATTAGATAGTTTAGCAAAGTCGCGGCCTTGGATTACAGAAAAATCAGCCAATTGTGGTGGAATCGTAGCTGCTGAGAAGGGTGAAAGTGGACAATAAGTGAAACAGTGTAGCAGCTGCCGGAAAAGGTGAAATGGACAAAAGTAAAATGGTGTCGCAACTACCGAAAAAGGTGAAATGGACAAAAGTAAAATGGTGTTGCAGCTGTCGAAAAAGGTGAGATGGACAAAATTAAAATGGTGTCGCTGTTGCACGGAATGGGGTAAAGGCAGAAGTTTTACAGTGTTGCAGCTGTGTGGAACGGGGTAAAGGCAAAAGTTTTACGGTGTTACAGCTGCATGGAATGGGGTAAAGGCAGAAGTTTTACAGTGTTGCAAATGCGTGGAACGGGGTAAAGGTGTAAGTTTTACGGTGTTGCAGTTGTGTGGAACAAGGCAAAGGAATGTGTTGTGGCTACAACAGATTTATTCAAGGAGTTTTCTTTTGGTGTAGGAGGTTACAAAAGGACGAACCTGGTCAACAAGCCCAATGATGACCACCACTCCTTAGGCACATCCCTGCACATTTTATTTAAAGAAAAACGGATCAAGTGTGAAAGAAAAAGATAACAATAGCAGTAAAAAACACAATTTATTTATGTACAAAGATTCATGTAAGATTTACAATGATTAACTAAGGATTGACAAGGGCAGAGAAAAATTCATGCCCTTGTTCTAACTAGTAGTCTGGATCAGCTATAATCTGTGAAGTAAATGCATACTTTGAAATGGGCTTATGGTACAATCACAGCCTGTGACCATTAGAAAATAATGGTGCACGATTCTCATCAATGGTTACCAGGCGGACCGTACCATTATCAAATACTCTGTCTACCAGGTATGGGCCCAGCCATCTTGTGCGTAATTTACCCTTGAAGTCTCTTTTGAATCGTGAATTGTATAATAGTGCCCAGTCTCCCTCACAAAAGACTTTCATTTTTATGAATCGGTCATGACAATTGGATATCTGTTGCTGAATTAATACTATCTAATCCACAGCAGCTAAACAGTTCTCGTCAAGTTCATTCAATTGATTCAATATTCTCTTTTGAGCTTTGGTTACATCTAGGTTCACCTCTATGACTGTCTTCTAAGTTTTAATTTCAAATTCAATCGGGAAGATGGCACTTTTCCCATACACCAAGTCATAAGGAGAGAAACCTCTAGTGTTGCGCCAAGTAGTATGATATGCCCAATGCTTCCGGAAGTCTATCAGCCCAATCTCTATTATGGCTCTTGACCATCTTGGTAAGGATAGCTTCAATGAATTTGTTAGTGCTTTCCACCTGGCCATTGGCTTGGGGATGGTATGGTGAAGCTATCTAGTGCCGAATATGGTGCTTTCATAGCAGAGCTTCAAATTGATGTGACAGAAAATGCGGTCCTCCATCGGTAACCACTTCCTTGGGTACCCTGAAACGGGTAAATATTTCACCATATAGGAAATCGATCATAGCCTGTTCATTGGCCTTCACCAGAGCCACAGCTTCTACCCATTTCGTCATGTAGTCAGTACAGACCAATATGTAGGCTTTCTGCTTGGAATGATGGCTAATACTACCAACAAAATATAAGGCCCATCTATCAAAGGGTTCAACCACCAATTGTGGTTGAAGAGGCATTTGATCTAATCTATTGGGCTGGCCCATCCTCTGGCAACTAGCACAAGACTATACATATCTTTTTGCATCCCAGAAAAGGGTCAGCCAATAGTATCCCATTCTCAGTGCTTTGTGTCCTGTCCTCCTGTCTGCAAAATGCCCCTCACAAGGCTCATCATGGTAGGCCTTCAAACTATGGAATATTTCATCTTCTCTTACACACCTTCTGATCTCAAGATCAGGGCCTGTGTAGAAGAGATGACCGTCTATCCAACAATACTTGGCACTTTGTTGAATAATTTTCCTCTTTTCTCTTTTGGATAAGTGTGCTGGAAGCTTTCCTGCAGCCAAGTAGCTAGCGACATCTGCATACCAAGGGGAGTGAGCTGAAACTACAAATAAATGTTCATCTGGAAAAGAGTCCTCAACATGCAAATTATCATCACTATTAGCAAAATGAGATAAGAAATCAGCGACAACACTTTCTCTTCTAGGTCTGTCTATAATGGTAATATCAAATTCCTATAATAATGAAAGCCACCTAGTTACCCTGGAATTAGTAACAGGTTTATTCATTAGATATTTGATGGCCGAGTGGTCAGTGTGCACAAATGTAGGATATCCAATAACATAATGTCGAAATTTTTTAATGGAGTAAACAATGGCTAAGAACTCCTTCTCGGTAACAGTACAATTAAGTTCAGCAAGGCTAAGTTTTTACTAATATAATAAACTGCATAAAGTGCTTGACCATCCTACTGTCCTAAAACTGCTCCAATGGTAGTATCAGAAGCATCTGAGGAAATGTGAAAAGGCAGGGTCCAATTGCGTCCCCTTAGGATGGGAGCTGTGGCCAGCTTCTCCTTAAGTTTAACAAACATTATCTAGCATGCCTCACTCCAAATAAATTGCACATCCTTCATTAATAGTGAAAACAAAGGAGATGCCAGTTTGGAAAAGTTTTCTATAAATCTTTGGTAATACCCAGCATGCCCCAAGAAACTTCGCACTTCTTTTTGAGTTACAGGAGTAGGTATATTTTTTTTTACCTTGATTTTAGAGGGGTCCACCTGGATTCCATTAGCAAAGATGAAATGCCCCAACACCACTCCTTCACTGATCATCATATGGCACTTTTCAGTGCTCAAAGATAGCTATGCCTATTCACAGGGATTTAAAACCTTTTCCAAATTTTTCAATGCTTCTTCAAAATCTTTTCCATAAGGAGTAAAATCATCCATAAAAATTTCCATACTATCATTAACTAATTTTGAAAATATTCCAATTACAGCTCTTTGAAATGTTGTTGGTGCATTGCATAAACCAAAGGGAAGCACTCTGTATGCAAAATTTCCCCAGGGACAGGTGAAGGTAGTTTTATCCTGATCTTCAGGAGCAATCTGGATTTTATTGTACCCACTAAACCCATCCAAAAAGGAGAAGAACTTCTTCTTGGAGAAGGTGTCAAGTACTTGATCGATGAAAGGTAGGGGAAAATGATCTTTTTGTCTTGACTTGTTAAGCTCTCTATAGTCCACATAGACTCTCCATTTACCATTCTTCTTGGGTACTATTACGAGTGGAGACACCCACTCACTGTCTAAAATGGGATATATAAATATTGCTTCCAAGAGTTTATGAATTTCTTCCTTCACGATGTCCCTAAGATTGGGGTTCATTTGTCATTGAGGCTGGCACACAGGTCGGGAGTCACTTTAGATATAAATGTGATGGGTGCACAGATTAGAGGGAATACCCCTCATGTCTGTGTACTCCCAGGAAAATTCCCCCTTGTGTTCTTTTAAGAGACTAATTAGGCTCTTTTGTTCATCCAGGGAAAGGTTGGAATTAATATTCAGGGTTTTTCCAAACTCTACCTCGATAGGAACACTTCTTGAATTTTTCAATACTGGAACTATATGAGTGTCACTGACTAATGCCTTTTCTGTGATATTTTCTTACTTCTCCTCACATAAAGTAGTATTCAAGATTTGATAAGTTTTCTTGTTGACAGAAGTGGGTTCACTGATGAAATTATTAATGGCGTCATCTTCAGTTTCATCTTTAAAAGTTAAGGCCTTCCCTATTGTTAATAATGGCTTAACGCCCTCTTCTTCCTCTGGCTCCATCCATAATAGAGTTTCAGCTTCTAAGCTCGGTTGAGCTAGGGGATAGAGAGTGAGGTTCTTTGTCTCGGTGTCATCTGATATGGTCATAGACCTAGATCGACAGCTGATGCAAGCATTAGCTGTAGCTAACTAGGGTCTTCCTAGGATTAATGGGTGTCCTCATAATTGCGACTTAGGTTGTGTTGGCCTGATTTTCTGACCTAGCCCAACAAGGAGATTATGCCCACACAATCAGCTTAAGGCAGCATCCGGTGTGTTTAGAGTAGCAAAATGTCGCAGGTTATGGTCCTGCTACCAGCTGAATTTTTCTCTTGAGGAGAAACTAAAATTCAACAAAAATCTATCCTAATGTTATTTCTATTCAATTAAATCCTAAAATTATTTTCAACTATCTAAGTTATCCTACACTTTCTTTCTTAAGGAAAGTATTCGTTTTTGGGGGGTTTTATATTTAATATATTCAATCTAAAAGAATATTAAAATTACTTTTAAAAATTACAAGAATATGGTTTAACAATTGTTAAATGTATACAATACTATGATAATAATAACTAAACTACCTTAACTATTCTATCTATCCTATCTCAACTGAGAGTGATTTTGAATATTATATTAATTATTAATTAATATAAGGATGAACAAAAGGATAAAGAGTAAGATCTAAACACAAATATTTAAACCTTGCTTTTTAAATCATTCTGCTATAAACAACTTATCAGAGAAACTGAAATAAACAATTACTTCTAATTTCTTGAAATGTCTAATTAATTAATAATTAATAGACAACATTAGATATTTGAATAAACAATAATGTTCAATATGAAATCATTGCAACAATACAAATGAAATCAAATAAACATAAATATATATATATATCATCATATCTTGAATTTTCAGTAGTAGCACTTAAAAGTAGATACGCTTGAAAATTCAGTTACAATAATATATTGATTCAAATACAATATTGTTGTGTTGACAAAGTGAAATATGTATGAATAAACACAAGCATAACAAAGTACACTGTATTAATATTAAAATAGAAGATCATATACTGAAATATAGAATGTATCCAAAACAATACCAGTCATGATATCAACTTGGAGATTTCCAGTTACATCCCATTTACAAATATCAAACTTGAGTAAGGAAACAAAACCAGCATAAAAAAATATATATATCTCAAGTATTTCTCTTCAGTCACTTCATCTGGTAGTATCTCCTTCTCATAACTCTCATATACAAAATGAAATTAAGAGAATTACAAAACTCGTAAAACAAAAATGCATTCTCAAGTTCTACGGAGACTCTACCTGGGAACAAGCATTTCCAGTTCTCTGGTTTTCAAAAACCCTAGGATATGGGAAAATTAGAGAACTTAAAAGAAGCAAACTTCTCCAGCCCTGTTCAGCGCTACCTCCCCTTAGAGAAAGCACAATAGAGTCTTCAGAAAACAAAGTTCTTCATCTCCATCGATCTTCCCTCTCTGGTAGCAGCGTTTCTAAACTTTGTCATCCCTATCATCTATAGAAATTTCTTGTTTAAATAGACAAATCACCAACAGAAACTCAACTCAATTTCTTAGTTGGCCGCACCTATGAAAAACGTGTTCAGAGCACCCCAAAAATCTCCCAAATCGTTCACTTTTTTCAGCAAATTTCTCACGAGTCTGGTAAATGGGGATCTTCTGGAAAAAAGCCATGTTGTAGATTTTATTAATTCGTCTTAGTTTTCCTGCAGTTCGCTGTAGAAAATTGTTGCTCAAAAAGTGACAGAAATCCGGTTCGGTTATCTTCTTAACCTGCACATATCAGATAACCAAATTAACCTTCTACAAAAATTTATTCATCAAGATAAGGTCAAGACAGATTGAAAATAACATAAAAGTAAAAGAATCTCCCCTTTTACTTCATTGATTGTGGTGAATATTTATATCTCGAAGCCATGATTGTCACTGCACTGTAATGAATTGATGGTATAAAACATGCTTGTGAGAGTTTTTTTTTTTTTACTGCACCCCCGCTCAAGTAATTTGGAGTTTATTTTAATACTTCAAAGCCCTGGTAGAAACACGCTGCTTTGACCAATATGCAGGCGATAATGGTGTGACTTTTATGATTTAGCGAATATAGCAAAGAATCTTTGGTGGCATTTTGTGTGGACTAAATCACTTAAACTGGAATTTTAACGGTCTCCGTATTGATTCATGCGGTCAATCTCTGCGTAAAATACCACAGTTTGTTTTGAATATGATATGTTTATTTATGGGATGGCTTTTGGATAAGATACTTCCATTATCTCCTCCTTTAACTCGGCGACTGAAACGCGGCACTTCAATAGTAGCGTTTCTGTCTTTGAAGCGATACATAATGGCGGAAACTTCTCAACCGTTTTTATAACAATTTCTGCAAACACCGCTTAGTAATAAAATTTAAATGAGATCCGGTTGCATGAAGCTCTTAAAAATTCAGGTGAAATTTTTACATTTGAACAACGTAAATTTTATAACCTACAACCATATCTCCATACCATTAACTTTGTGCTTTTATTTACAACAATGATGTAAAACGAAATTGTTCTGGAGTTATATGATCTTTGATTCCTTCAAAGAATTGGATTCCTTTTCTATAAACTAACATTCACCCATAAATAAAAAATTAGGTTTATTTGGCATGATCTAAATCCATGTTAATGCAAACGGTTAATAGGTTATCCAATAAAGTTTGTTGTGTATTTAACTCTCATGATGTTTCTTCACCTTTTTAAATCAAACTATAAGTTAATGATGAAATTCGACCCATGCTCTTTTTTAATCCATTAATGTGAAATAATATGCAACAACAAAAATGCCACGCAAATTTGGAAAGATATGTAAGGAAAATTTTTAAATAAAGAACCATTAATGCATAAACTTTCCCTTATTCTCATGCAATCTTTTGAATGGAATTTTGATTTGTTATCTTATTATGATAAATAATATGACCTTGATACTAACAACTTGGTTCCGTATAATTTCATTAACGAAAATCTATATTTCATACATTCATTATGAGCTGACATCAAATCCTCAAAAGTTATAGATTGTTCACTTAAATACATTTTTGAAGGATTATAAGGTAATATTAATGTGTAATATTTTTAAGAAAAGTCAAATAATGACGTTAAAGCTTATGTTTTATTTCAATTAAAGAAAACTCCTTTGATAGAAATTATAAAAATTTAAAGTCACTTTATTTAAAAGTTTAATATTAATGATAAAGTAATTTTATAATATTATTAAAACAATTTTTCAAAATGCATTTTAAATGTAGAAATATGTTGAAAATAATAATAATGTTTATATAACTTTGTCTTCATAATAAGAAAATCAAGAAATTAATGAGCATTCTATATATTCAAAAAATAAATACTCTCATTAAATATATTGGTGAAGAATGAGTTTTCAAAATGATGATCCACCCAAATACCCAGAATTTTGTTTATGTAGTAAAGATTGAAAATCAAAGAAACTGTTGAAATATGATTTTACTCAAATTTAGCCCAAACTGAAATCATGTAATCAATAAGGAAATACAAACATCAAGAAATTCAAAGGACCAAAATAGCATAAATCTACTGAAAGACCATAAACTCGTTGCACGATCTTAAGAAACAATAAAGAGAAAAATGTCAATCATGCACAATCAAAGGATGTCATCATACCATAATAGCATAGATTATTCATATCACTAAGTCCTTATTTCATAACTGGCAAGTCAAAGAGAAACAAACATAACAAGTCAAGGATCAATAAGAGATCATCAAGCGTTTGGTTGAATCAAGCAAACAAAAGCTAAGTATTTACAAAATTTATATGGGGCCCCTTTATTGTTATAAAATCAAGGGGAGTTGTTGGGGTGCCAACAAATGGCGACTTGCTGGGCGAACTAGTTATCTCTGTATGTTTACCTGAAGATTAATGATATAGGAAAATAAAATCAAGGTTTTCTCGAAATATCAAACTTCACACCACATGACTTTATCCTATAACTAGCCTATATAGTAAACTTTGAACTTTAATATTGTCACAATCAAATGAATTGTCGCAACTATTATTCAGAGACTTTGTAAAGATGAATGACTTTGAAATATATGCATAGCAAATAGACCTGATCAAGAATACTTTCTCAATAGATAAAATAATCGAATAACACCAGCATAAAGATATGACCTCCATACCTTAAGAAGATATCTAGATAAGTTCCCCATCCATTAAAAATAACTGAAAGATCAAATTTTTTTTTTTCCTTTTTTTTTTCAAAATTATATATTTGATTCAAGACTACTATCCTGGCTTGGTAACCAGCTATTGATAGCATCATTCATGAGAATTGTCAGAGATAAACAAGTCGGCTCATGATGAGACCTCCTATCCCTTGATCTTATGACCAAGAGCCATCACCCTGGTGATCAGAAATGATGTTATCCCTGGAAGGGCTGATGATCATGATTAGGTCAGCTTGTAATGAGACCTCCTATTCTTCAATCAAATTTTAGTTTAGTTTTAAAAATTTTCTAATGGATGAGAAACAAATCCAGATAATACCCCTATCATAACATGGAAGGCCTAAAGATGACTAATGCCATTAATTCATAAAGATTCTGAGAGAAATGTTTCCCAACAAGTTAACTTTCCTAGCTAATGATATCATTCTCAAAATAAGGTCCAAGAATAATAATCATGAGTTCAACTGACTGATTAGCTAAGTTCATAAGAAATCTTTCAAGGCTAGGAGTGATTCAGTCACAGTAAGAACATTTGATATGGCAAGAAACTCCTTACAATGGTTTCCCTTAAAGATATCCGGTTGATTAGTAGAGAAACATATGAACACCCAGCAGTGTGCCATCAAAGTATTATTTATCTACAATGCTCCCTTAAAAACAAAGAAGAAAATAAAAAAGATGAAAAATATTAAATTCACTACTGAAACCAATCCACCAAACAAATTTTAAGACAAAGTCACTAATTGAACCAAAACACTAAAAAAGATAGAATCCGATCTAATCCAAAATTCAACCAAAAGGTATGTATTGAAATCCAAAAGAAAAATTTATCGAAACTTTAATTGAGAGTCGAAGAAGGTAAATAAGCTCAAAAAACAAATTTTAAGATATGATCACTCTCTATGTGATGAGCTATACAAAATAACGTAAAAATCACAAAATTATAACATGCGTAAGAAATAACGACAAATCTCCTAATATTAAAATTGACCACAATATACAGATTTAAAGTTTAAATAAAGGTCAATATAAAATGGAAAATAGGAGACACAAATATAATATGTATGTCAAAATGGTGATTTTCACAAAAAGTATCATAAACTTATTATTGATGTAAAGTTTCGAAAATATTTGAATATTGCAGAATCATTCAATTCTTAAAATATCTCTTCATTCTTTTAGGACTCGTTTAATTAATCGATGAGAAGATTGAGTAAGTCGAATCCTTTTATTCATCATTATTTACAAAAGGAAAAATGAAAAAGTTTAAGTTGTACATTTTTGTGAGAATAATTACAAAGTGAGCAAGATGTAATGATTACAACTCTTTATTTTGAAAAACAAAAATAAATGAAAAACCTAAAAGAAAATCGTCATAACAAAATCTTCTAAATCAAAGATAATCGAAAGAAATAAAGAAGACTTGTAAGAAACCAATTATTTCAAAAAGCAAGATATCAAATCAAAATCTAGTCAATATGTACAAGGTTGAGATGATAAGAAATCCAATCATCTAGGTCTGAAAAGTGAAAACGAAAAGCAATCAAGTGAAACCAAACTCAATATTAATTTCCTTTGATGATTAAATTAATTTGTGCAAATCATTATTAATTTCATGTTACAACTTCACTAAGCATCATAATTAAATGAAAGAAAAATATTAAATCGAAGATCAACACGTAATAATATTTTACACAGATTTAATTGATCTGAAATTATAAAACAATTTTCCATACCCTCAATTATATTTATCTTAATTTGTGGTTGTGATAATATCAAAATAAGACTTTTCATTAATTATAAATATGGTAAGTATTCATAGAAAAGCCCAAATTATTAATTTTGAAAAATGATCGATTACAAAAATTTAGAGAAATATTCATCAAAACAAAAATCAGGAATTGGCATGAATGATTTAGAAATTTCAAGGAGTTGATTTGGCAAACTCTTTTCAAGACAAAATCAAAATTTGAATGATAAAAGAAATAACCATAAGGCTAGTCTACACATTTTAAATAAATTTATGAATGTCACTATAATAATTTAAATATAGTCTAAAAGTGTATAATTAATGACATCATCCCACAATCGTGTAAAATAACCTGACATCATCCCACAATCGTGTAAAATAACCTAATGATAGATTTATCATTACTGAATTATTGTAAATTTATGATTTCTCACAATTAATACCAAAATTCAATACTTCAAAGTTTTAAAAAGATAAATAACAAGTATACAAATTTTGAGATGGAAATAAGATAAAGAATTCACTTCCTTGATGTAAGGCCATACTCGTATTCATGCATTCCCGATTGTATCACTTGCTTCAAAACGCTTTCTAACTTGTCAATCCAACCAAGTATACCTGACCAAAAATTAAGTAGAGATCAATCTATCATTAGCAGAAAACTATTGAGCTAATTAATAAATATATACATTCTTATATTTACTACTATGTGTGAAATCAAAACTAAGAAGTAAATAAAAAGAAAAGAAACTACTCTATCTTATTCCTAGTCTTATTTTATGTACACTAAAATCAAATATTCAATCATAATCAGGTAAAGTCAAAAAGCCAATGAAGCCATTGAAGCATTTGTAATCCTGCAAAATAAAACATATCGAATATTAATAATATGAATTGAAATGCTTCATACTAAAAAATAGAAAGTATTAAATTAGAACTTATATTTACAAAAGGAAGAAGAAGATGACATGAAAATCTTTTAAAATATGACTCTTCCAACCATGCATAAACTGGATCATAAAAATAAGATTGGAGGAGATCTAAAACTCATGAAGATTCAATGGAATGTGTGATAGCAAGTTCATCAAGATAGTAATCAAAAAGCTGCATGTCGACATTATGATCAAAGGATCCAGGAAAAGTTAAAGTAGAGGATATATTTTGTAAGGAAGTATCATCATCATAAATTTGAAAATCAAATCTTGACATTACCTTAGAGTAAGCACTTTTCCCTTGAAATTCATGAGATTTTGACGATTCAATTAATTTACAATTGAAAAGATTAGTATCGTCAAAATCTAAAACATTAAAAGAAATGGTTTTATCTTCTAACTTAACTTCTTCAATATTATCGAATGCATGAGATTCATGAGCGATATTTATAAATTTATTTTCCTCATCAATATCATGAATAGAAAGATTTTCCTTAAACAACAAATCACTTTGCATATGAATTGACCATAGTGTTTGTATATTAGTATCTGGACATGAACTATAATCAATAAATAAATCCGGATATAAAGCATGATAACTTTCCAAATGTTGAAAATTAGATGTTCCTGTTTGCAAAGGACAATCTTGATTAACTGATTCAAGAGGAAAATCATTATCCAAAATTTTGATTTGTTGATATATTTTGTGAAGGAATGAGATAATTTTGTTCAATTTGAGAAGAAGAAAATGCAAAATCATGATTTATGCAACGATCATTCAAAGATTCAGTTTTAGATCCTAAAATCATTGATTCCTTTTCGACTACAATTGCTTGAACAAGAGAATGATTTTTTAATGTACATTAGAGGAAATTTCAACTCAAAATGGGCCTCCTAAAATGAACTAACGAAATAATAGTTAAAATAATAAAATAATATTTATTAATTTTGGAGGAAGAAAAGAAAAAACTACTTTTTTGTTTGTATTTTTGACATATCTCCCTATGTTTTTACTCAAATTTCGATCGGGAGAGCTCGTTGGATGGGGAATTAAATTCCTCATCCAACTAGTACCCACTCTACATACTTTTGATGGACCCCGCTACCCCAAAAACAAGAAATACCTGAAAAAATGAAATGATGACATCATCATTTCGTTTTTTCAGGTATTTCTTGTTTTTGGGGCAGCGGGGTCCATCAAAAGTATGCCGAGTGGGTACTCATTGGATGCATAATTTAATTCCACATCCAATGAGCTCTCCCGATCAAAATTTGAGTAAAAACACAGGGAGATATGTCAAAAATACAAACAAAAAAAGTAGTTTTTTTATGATACCTATCCCCAAATTTATATTAAAAAAGTGTTTAAGACCTATACGGTATTTCAAATTTAAAGCAATTTCATTGGCTTACACATGATGACATGGAATTTGAATAAAAGTGAAAAGGCCCATTTTGAGTTGAAATTTCCTCTAATGAGTGTCGAATTCAAATTCTTTTGTTCTTGAAATTGTATATTAGAAGATCCTAAGATTTGTTGATGTTCAACAATTTTAGTGTCAAAATTTGGACCAATAAAATTAGACCTTGAATCAATATTAACCGATGAAGTGATGCAACCATCAACATGCATATCGTTAATTTGAAGCTTATCATGATTTGTTTGATCATATAAAGTTGAATGAGAATCAAGAAATAAAAATAAATCTGTTATTTCTTCTGCAGAAAGTTGATCTTTATCATGGAATCTAAAATGCATTGACATAAATCTTGAAAAGAAAGTACTAGTAGATTCACCTTCTTGTTTGCGAAGATTTCCAATCTCATACCTCAACTCTTGATAATTATAATCCTCATGCGCATCAATAAACATCTCCATGAAATGTTTCCATGAATGAATGGATTTAGCTGGTAACATTTCGAACCAGCCTCGGATTCTTCTTTTGAAAGTGACAGTAAAAAGCCTGCAAATCTTACTCTCACACACTATACGATAATGGTTACAAATATCTATAAATTCAGTGAGATGTTTCAAAGCAGTCATTTTACCTTCTCCATCAAAACTTAACCTTTGCAAGAGGTTTACTGCATTTTCAAAAATACCTCCAGCAGGCCCAGGCATGCTGAAAGCATGTTCTAAAACAGTAATAGGAGCCATTTTTAAAATAGATAAAAATTTAAAAGAAATAGCTCGAAAGGGATTACTTGTCAATCGGCACTCCTTCTAGCACCATTTGTTGGTCTGGTTTTCTAACCTAGGCCAACAAGGAGATTATGCCCACACAATCAGCTTAAAGCAGCGTCTGGTGTGTTTAGAGTAGCAAAATATCGCATGTTATGGTCCTGCTACCAGCTGAATTTTTCTCTTAAGGAGAAACTAAAATTCAGCAAAAATCTATCCTAATGTTATTTCTATTCAATTAAACCCTAAAATTATTTTCAACTATCTAAGTTATCCTACACTTGCTTTCTTAAGGAAAGTCTTCGTTTTTGGGGGGTTTTATATTTAATATCTTCAATCTAAAAGACTATTAAAATTACTTTTAAAAATTACAAGAATACGATTTAACAATTTTTAAATGTATACATTTCTATGATAATAATAACTAAACTACCTTAACTATTATATCTATCCTATCTCACCTGAGAGCGATTTTGAATATTATATTAATTATTAATTAATATAAGGATGAATAGAAGGATAAGGAGTAAGATCTAAACACAAATATTTAAACCTTTTTTTTAAATCATTCTGCTATAAACAACTTATCATAGAAACTGAAATAAACAATTACTTCTAATTTCTTGAAATGTCTAATTAATTAATAATTAATAGACAACAATAGATATTTGAATAAACAATAATGTTCAATATGAAATCATTGCAACAATACAAATGAAATCAAATAAACACACACACACACACACACACACACACACACACACACACATATATATATATATATATATATATATCATCATATCTTGAATTTTCAGTAGTAGCACTTAAAAGTAGATACGCTTGAAAATTCAGTTACAATAATATATTAATTCAAATACAATATTGTTGTGTTGACAAAGTGAAATATGTATGAATAAACACAAGCATAACAAAGTACATTGTATTGATATTAAAATAGAAGATCATATACTGAAATATAGAGTGTATCCAAAACAATACTAATCATGATATCAACTTGGAGATTTCCAGTTACATCCCATTTCCAAAGATCAAACTTCAGTAAGGAAACAAAACCAGCATCAAAAAAAAATTATCTCAAGTATTTCTCTTCAGTCACTTCATCTAGTAGTATCTCCTTCTCATAACTCTCATATACAAAATGAAATTAAGAGAATTACAAAACTCGTAAAAAAAAAAAGCATTCTCAAGTTTTGCGGAGACTCTACCTGGGAACAAGAGTTTCCAGTTCTCTAGTTTTCAAAAACCCTAGGATATGGGAAAATTACAGAACTTAAAAGAAGCAAACTTCTCCAGCCCTGTTCAGCGCTACCTCCCCTTAGAGAAGCACAATAGAGTCTTCAGAAAACAAAGTTCTTCATCTGCATCGATCTGCACTCTCTGGCAGCAGCGTTTCTAAACTCTGTCCTCCCTATCATCTATAGAAATTTCTTGTTTAAATAGACAAATCACCAACAGAAACTCAGCTCAATTTCTTAGCTGGCCGCACCTATGAAAAATGTGTTCCGAGCACCCCAAACATCTCCCAAATCGTTCACTTTTTTTCAGCAAATTTCTCACGAGTCTGGTAAATGGGTATCTTCTGGAAAAAACCCATGTTGTAGATTTTATTAATTCGTCTTAGTTTTCCCGTAGTTTGCTGCAGAAAATTGTTGCTCAAAAAGTGACGGAAATCCCGTTCGGTTATCTTCTTAACCTGCACATATCATATAAACAAATTAACCTTCTACAAAAATTTATTCATCAATTTAATACTTCAAAGCCTTGGTAGAAACACCCTGCTTTGACCAATATGCAGGCTATAATGGTGTGACTTTTATGATTTAGCGAATATAGCAAAGAATCTTTGGTGGCATTTTGTGTGGACTAAATCACTTAAACTGAAATTTTAACGGTCTCCGTATTGATTCATGCCGTCAATCTCTGCGTAAAATACCACAGTTTGTTTTGAATATGATATGTTTATTTATGGAATGGCTTTTGGATAAGATACTTCCATTATCTCCTCCTTTAACTCGGCGACTGAAACGCAGCACTTCAATAGTAGAATTTTTATCTTTGAAGCGACACATAATGGCGGAAACTTCTCAACCGTTTTTATAACACTTTCTGCAAACACAGCTTAGTAATAAAATTTAAATGAGATCCGGTTGCGTGAAGCTCTTAAAAATTCAGGTGAAATTTTTACATTTGAACAACGTAAATTTTATAACCTACAACCCTATCTCCATACCATTAAGTTCGTGCTTTTATTTACAACAATGATGTAAAACAAAATTGTCGTGAAGTTATATGATCTTTGATTCCTTCAAAGAATTGGATTCCTTTTCTATGAACTAACATTCACCCATAAATAATAAATTAGGTTTATTTGGCATGATCTAAATCTATGTTAATGCAAATGGTTAATAGGTTATCCAATAAAGTTTGTTGTGAATTTAACTCTCATGATGTTTCTTTACCTTTTTAAACCAAACTATAAGTTAATGATGAAATTCGACCCATGCTCTTTTTTAATCCATTAATGTGAAATAATATGCAACAACAAAAATGCCACGCAAATTTGGAAAGATATGTAAGGAAGATTTTTAAATAAAGAACATTAATGCATAAACTTTTCCTTATTCTCATGCACTCTTTTGAATGGAATTTTGATTTATTATCTTATTATGATAAATAATATGACCTTGATACTAACAACTTGGTTCCGTATAATTTCATTAACCAAAATCTATATTTCATACATTCATTATGAGCTGACATCAAATCCTCAAAAGTTATAGATTGTTCACTTAAATACATTTTTGAAGGATTATAAGGTAATATTAATGTGTAATATTTTTAAGAAAAGTCAAATAATACCGTTAAAGCTTATGTTTTATTTCAAATAAAGAAATCTCCTTTGATAGAAATTATAAAATTTAAAGTCACTTTATTTGAAAGTTTAATATAAATGATAAAGTAACTTTATAATATTATTAAAACAATTTTTCAAAATGCATTTAAAATGTAGAAATATGTTGAAAATAATAATAATGTTTATATAACTTTGTCTTCATAATAAGAAAATCAAGAAATTAATGAGAATTCTATATACTCAAAAGATAAATACTCTCATTAAATATATTGGTGAAGAATGAGTTTTCAAAATGATGATCCACCCAAATACCCAGAATTTTGTTTATGTAGTAAATATTGAAAATCAAAGAAACTGTTGAAATATGATTTTACTCAAATTTAGCCCAAATTGAAATCATGTAATCAATAAGGAAATACAAACATCAAGAAATACAAAGGACCAAAATAGCATAAATCTACCGAAAGACCATAAACTCGTTGCACGATCTTAAGAAACAAGTGAAAATTGTCAATCATGCACAATCAAAGGATGTCATCATAACATACCAGCATAGATTATTCATATCACTAAGTCCTTATTTCATAACTGGAAAGTCAAAGAGAAACAAACATAACAAGTCAAGGATCAATAAGAGATCATCAAACGTTTGGTTGAATCAATCAAACAAAAGCTAAGTATTTACAAAATTTATATGGGGCCCCTTTATTGTTATAAAATCAAGGGGATTTGTTGGGGTGCCAACAGGTTGTAAAACTAAGAAATCAATATGGTACTCCCAAGAATCAACAGAGATGACGAGATCATCCAAAATTCCTTTAGGTTTAATAGTGGATCTATCAGCCATTTCTAAAACTGTGGGGGTTGGCCTGAGATTAGTGAGCCCATGTTTCCTTATAGTTTCAATAGGCATAACATTAATTGTTGCTCCTAAGTCTACCAATACGTTGGGTATCTATGTATGCCCAATCTGCATAGTGACAGTGGGGTTCCCAGGATTGTCGTATTTGGCTAAGAGGGTTTTTCCCATTATCAATGCAGATAGTTTTCCTATGACATGAACAGCAGGTGGATCCCTGGGTTTCCTTTTTGGTTTCCTTGTACACAGATCTCGAACAGTTCTAGCATAGATAGGTACATCTTGAAGGGCCTGAAGGAGGGGAATTTTAACATAAAGATTTTTCAACTCTCTTAAGAGGTTAAACTGAGGTTGTCCCACTACCTTTGGTAGCATTAATATTTCAGGATATGGTGGTTCCCTAATCAGCTGGGTATGATGCGTGTCGATAGATGTATCATTCTATGTTTCAGCCGGTATATCAGTAGGATGTTCAGTATCTTCAATAATGGGGGTCACTTCCTTGGATAAATACTGTGGATTCATCCCTTCTTCATGAACAGAGGATGGAACATCCTCAATGATCAAAGGCTCCACTATCTTCCCTAATCGTAAGTGGACATCATTGCAGGATACAGGGGTAAGGGAGTAAGAAAGCATGTTGACAGTCTCAAACTAATGGACTACCTTATTATTTGGGTTAGGGTTAGGTTGAGAAGGTAGCTGAGGTCGTATCGACATATTGGGGACAACATTGCTCTAGAGTTGTAGCTACGACTACTAATAAGGATGAGGATATTGAGGAGGGTATGGTTGTTGAGAAAACAATTGATGTGGAAGCTATTGAGAGGGTTTATTATGAGGAAACTGGTTCCCTGGATGGAAATTCCTCCATCCATGAGACCAAGAGTTTGGTTGGTTCAGTGGCTATGGTGACTGAACCCAGGGGTTCCAGGAGTTAAAATTTTTCATTAAAGGTTGAGAGGGGTACCATTGGGGATTAGAATAAGATGAAGGGAATTGTGTATTCATATGCTACACATTATTCCAATTGTTCATGTTATTCAAAAACGGAAATGAGTATGGAGTCATACCTTGATTTCGAGGCTGCCACGACTTCTTTTGTGAAATAAAGTAGGTTGGTTCCATTTCTAGAGTTGATTCTTGTAGAACAACCTTCACTTGAGATAGTGATGGGCATTCTTTTGTGTCATGGTTCAGCTTGCATAGCTGACATACTTCTATCTTGTCGAGCGAGCACTCCTTCAAAGGGTGGTTCTTTCTACATCTGGGGTGGAATACACCTAGTGTGAGATCCTCTACTGCTTCTTTCTGCTTTTCCCTCAGGACATCTATTTTCGAGGAGATGGATCTCATCATTTTTGTTTTGAAATTATCAAGGAGATTTCCTATATCTACATGGGTAGATCATCCATTAGATGACTTCTGAGTTCTATCGAAGACATCTCATTCTAATTTGTCCCGTTTGTCCTGCCTATTATTCCTGGAAGATCCCCTGGAGTACCTTTTGCACAGTTCCACAATTTTCTCGAAGGACTCCTTGGAAATATCCCCCTTTCCTAATAGTTTTAACATATATAGGCAATCATCCCTAAGCCCATGAAGTAGGATTATTTTGAGCATATCTAACCCCATATTAGTCTGTCCATCTCTCTGCACATTATATAAAATCCTTTCAACAAAATCTTCCAGAATTTCATCATCCTTCTGTACCATTTTAAATAGTTCTTCTCTCTTATCCTTGGTATTGCAATACTCATGATATTTCTCTAGGAACACCTGTTTCATCCTATCCCAATTAGTGATAGTTCCACCTCCCAGGCTCATAAACCAATGTAATACATTGTCCTTCAGAGTGGCAGGGAAGAGTTTCAGCTTCTGTGCATTGATGGTGTAGTCATAGTTGTGACAGAGGATATCAAATTTGAAAAGAAATTCATCTGGATCCTCTACCACTTTTCCATAAAAGTGAGGCAACACCGATGGTGATATATTTTTCATGGGGGCTATCCCTTTTGGTTGTTGAATTGGGAACTGAAGTGTAGCCACCACCCCTTCAAGCAGGGAATTACCTTCATGATGATGATTTTCTCCCATTTCCTCTTCCTCCTCGGAGTCACGTCTGTTACTCATATTTTCTTCTGTTTTATCCTCTTCATTCTTCCACTAATTGATAAATTTCTGATGGAACCATGTCCACTCCTCTTCATTCACAACCTTCCCATTAATGTAATAGACCAGATCTCGATTGGCTGGTCCTGCAGTACTAACTCTGTCTTCCTCTGCAGGGGTATTCGAGGGTGTTGCAGCTCCTCGTGTGTTATCCACTGTAGAGCCTAACGTTGCCACTCTAGGGTTGGTAGGGCTTCTTATAATGGGTGTTTTCTGATAATGAGCCCTGGTAGAAGAATTGGTTCTATCAACTAGATCGTCAATGAATGTTCTTCTCCCCAATTCTGGACCTTGACCACCTTCAACGTTAGTGTTCTGTGGGGTTCTGGGATTTATAAGATGATCACGCTGTACCCTTATTGTATTCATGCAACCCAAAACATGCAAACAGAAAAAGAACTGAAGAAGACTAAATAAAGACAATTACTGGATGCAACTACGGTAGTGTCTAATACTTATCCTCCTCGACAATGGCGCCAAAATGTTGGGCACCCTATATGCAAGTTAATTAAAACTAACATACATAGCATTCAATATTTATTGTCAACCTGGGGAAGTATTTTATTTCAAGGATAATATGCACTATATATGCTTTAAACACTAAGTTGCTGCAAGTAAGTAATCCTACCTTCCTGCTCAGCCACGCTCATCCCATAATCCACTTAATATGATTTACTTTCTCAAGAACATAGCCACAGATACCTTTAATATAGAATTGAAAGATTCAAGAAATAACATCTAGATTACTCTTGTATAAAATGAAATCCTGATTGCCAAACCATCTAATGATTCACCCAATTATCTTGATTTAGTTATTCTAGAAAACCAAAGGGCATGAATTGAATTCAGCTATTCTAGAAATTCAAAGTACAAGAATGAAATTCTGCAACTATAAAAGAAAGGGAATGAACTACAAAGATCTACGAAAGAGTAATTGAAAGAACTAGGGATGAACAGGGCTGTCACAGCTATCACATAGTTGCATAAAAGACAACTAACATATACAGTCGACTAACACACCACACCACTTTAGTTTTCCAAGATATGCAATTAATGACACACTGTCAATCAATAACTATTGCAGCTTACTATGAAGAAAGGAAATTATCACAAAATCACACAATAGAAGAAATATACTACCTAATTAACTCAGCAATCCCTGTGGGAAGGAGGGCCCAGCCTTCACACAGAGATGATGGAAGTAACGCACGTTAAAACACTGAGATATGAATCAAACTCCTTGTATTAGAGATGGCAAATGAATCATGCAACCTTAATCACGGCTGATACAATAGTTTACTAAATGTTCCAACCCTTGGCTCAAAATAGTTCCCCCATATTTATACAATTTCAATCATAACATCCTATTCCTATTATTGGGCAGCCATGAATATCTCTGATCTTCAGGCTGCCCCAATTACAATAAACTGTTACAATCATGGCAGGATGAGAGTAGAAGATATAGGGAAGCTGTTATTTGACCCAGAAATAACGATCTTGATTGATTGAGAAGATATCTCACAGATCACAGCTACTTTTGAGCAGTGGCACACTGTTGCCTCCACATCTGTCTCAATTTGTTGTAGCTACTCTTGTACAGCTCAGATGGATTAATACACTGGGACCGCATTCTTTAGGCAATGATGGGATGGATGGCGATCAACTTTGGCAATGAATGTCCATCATTCCTTTGGCATGTTCGGACCACTACACCTGGATTCTCTATATCTCTAAATACCTTTATAAACCATCATATGTTAGCATAATTTAAGATGTAGAGCCTTGATTACCACAATCCTAATCATTAATAAAATAAGACAATGATTAACCATACCTTTGTGACTTAAGGAGCCAAGTGAGGGAAAAACATCTATTTAACATGCATAATAGGGTAGGATGAGGCAAAAAGAGGTAGATAAGGGTGGTAAAAAGGGGCTATTTCTGGGCCCAACAACATCCACATGGACATGGAACTCTTTGTCCCAATCTGAAAAAACTAGTATTGATGTTGAAACCATCTTGGCTTTTCAGTGTGTCGAAACTCCCTAGACACTATTGAATCCATACAAATGTTGCATCCTTCTTCATAAACTTTTCCATCGGTGCTGTGATTGCAGCATAGCCTTGTATGAACTTGCGATAATACCTTGTGTGCCCCAACATCACTCAAAGCATATTCACATTTGTAGGTGGTGGTAATCTCAAAATCAGCACAATTTTTGGAGGGTCAACCAACAACCCTTGCTTACAAACAATGTGACCTAGCAGCATCCCAAATGGTGCACAGAAAATACACATCTTTGAGTTCAATGCGATCTGATGTTGTTGACATCACTCCAGCACCAGTCACAAGTTTTCCAGATGATCTCTAATTAACCCATCTATCCAATCATGCATATAAACTTGCAAAAACTTATAAATGAAATCTTTTAAAGCAACGACAACAACCCAGGAAAATATCGCAGGTGAGTTCTTCAACCCAAAAAGCATCACAGTATACAGAAAGCAGCCCCGTTTAGTAACAAATGTTGTTTTATGTTGATCCTCTATTGCGATCCTTATCTGGTGATAACAAGAAAATTTGTCTGTGAAAGAATACATATCCTGACCACCTACTCCTTCTAGAAATTCATCAGTAAATGGTGTGGGAAATGGATCATGCATACATGCATTGTTCAACTTTCTCAAATCGACATAGATCTGAACTTCACTTCTTTTCTTGTCTTGGAATACCATTGGACTAATCCATTCTGATTCTTTGATTAGCTCAATTATTCTAGCATCCTATCAAGCTCGTCTTTTAATCTCTCCTTCTATCACGGATTCAAGCGATACGACCTCTGCCTAACTCGTTTTATGCCAAGATTCAAAGGATTTTTCATCTCCCCTAAATCGCTCAGTATTCCCTTCATCTCATAAAACTTTGTAGGGAACAAATATTGGAATTCATGCAACAGGTCTATGATCTTTTCCATCATTTCTTCGTCCCAATAGTCCCCAACACTTGCAAATTTTGGTTTCTCCTCTATCCCAGTGTTTCCATTTTCTTATCTTCAGCGACTGGTTCATGGGATCCGTCGGTACATCTGGTGTTGCAACATCCCGACTTCCTTCCGTTTATGGAATACTGATATTGTACAGATCATCATCATCTGGCTCTCTTGATACATTATAGCATTCCATCATCGACTACATGTGACAATGTGCATGTGGATCCACTATGTATTTAATCGGTACTACCTACAAACAACATCTCGGATAAGTTGCAATGCATTATAGACATCCGGATTGGCATCAACAAAACTGAAGGTGTGAGTAAAGAAAACTGTCAAATCCTCCCAGGTAGTGATCTCTCTGCGCAACTCAGTTGACACATACCAAAGATTGTGGCATTTTGTCCAATGTATGGATGAAGGCAAGGACCCACTCGTCCTTTGGTCGCAATTCCCACAAGTCTTGAAACTCGACCAGATGAGCGCCAGGACTATTTTTCCAGTCGTACCGTCCAGCATGGTACACTTCTGCATCTCCAAAATGAACTGTCATCAATATTCGATATTGCGACCATCCAGTAATTGACTTCTTATGGGTTGCCCACAAGCGTGCTGGAGTACCTTTCAACGCTTCTTCCAATGCTAGAAACCGCTGTGTTTCTGAGACCTTATCTTCAAATTCAACAAGAAACTTGGATAACTCAGGTAGTCCTTCATAAATAGGTAATTTAATGGTTTTATTTGTGATGTGACATATCGACCGTGTAATCAAGTCGCACTTTCATAGTGACACTTTATGCAAGTGGTTACTCCAATTCTCTAGAGCATCATCAAAGTCAGAAGATGTGGAACTAGCACTACGCCAACCAAATTCCCCATCAACAGTTAGATGTATATAATATTTTGAAATATTATAAGCATGATCCTATCCTCTGGCGACTTCATCTTTTACCAGCTCAACATACCATCTCCCTTCAGTTGGATCCATCGAAGCGATGACTCTAATATCTTGATTTTTAAATGTCATCATCTACTTCTTAAAATTGATTACTGTCATACTATCATTTCCCCATCCAATCCCTAGTAGTGTGGGATAGGATCCTCCACCATCAATGACTTCAATCACATCAAAATCAGCATAGGTATTCATGCCATCAACGTCTACTACCAAGTGCGGCATGCGCCCGATTGGTCGAACCTTCACTTGATTAGCTAGTCGCAATTGTACTAGAGACCAGCCCATTGTTGGCCTCCCCATCTTCTACCATGTCTGTTTTGTCAAGATATTAACATCTGAGCCTAGATCCAAGATGATTGAATCTACCTCATATTCCCCAATCTGAATGTTCATGTGCATCTGTTTGCCCATCTTTTTCTTATGCATAGGATCCACCACGGAATCCTTCTGTCACTTCATCAGTCGATGCAATAAGTTCTCAATATAGACAAGCACATTGAGGTCTCTTACCAGAGACAAGTAGCTCTCAAAGAATTTCAGCAAGGTACCATGCGGTCACGATGGTCCCGCCTCCAAAGAAGACTCAAAAGTAGTGGGAATTTCATAAATAGGTGACTTACCAAAATTTCTTCTGATCACATCATGTTCTTTAAAAAATATGTCTTTCTCAGAATCGATGTTGAAATGCACCTTCTTTTTCCTAGCCAATCGAATTTGCGAATGTGGACTATCTTCTCTCGTCGTCCCACCTCCGTGAGTGATGACTACAATGTCAGCATCCTGTGTCCTGGGTTCCGTTGAGATTGTCACAACTGTTGGTCCTTGGTTTTGGTTTAGTGGTGGATTCGTAGGTTGATTCTTATTTGTATTGTGGTTCTGGATCAGAACTTAGTTCTGAATTGGAATTTGGTTCTGGTTCTAATTATGTAATTGGTTTTGGTTTTGCATTTGAGTGTACAACTGATTATGATTCAAATAAGTCTAGTTTTGTAATTGGTTATGATTCTGCAACTGTGGGATGTTTTAGACCTACCATCTCGCAATTAACTGTGGACAGTTCTCAACAGTGTGATCAATCACGGTACAATATGTACACAAACACTGTAAATATGGAAAATCCCTCTGATAGTGACCCAACACACCACAATTATAACATTGGACAAGTTCGCGACCTCATCCACCCCCTCGACCAAAGCCTCTGCCTCGTCCCCGAAATCCTCCATGAAATCCTCCTTGTTGCTGGTACTGCAGTTGACTTACTTGTTGTTGTGGGGGATGTGGTTGTTCCTTAACATAGTGTGTTGACTGAATGTACTGTGGCTGCTACGGAGCCATTGACATCTGATTATACTATGGCTGCAGCACAAACTGTTGTTGCGGTACAAACTACATCTGCGATGGGGGTACATATTGTGGTTGAGGTGGTGGGTGTACCACCTATGGCTGCGGCTGTGGTTACTGTACTTCTCCCTTTACATAGTACGAGTCATGTGTTATTTCCTAAAGTAGGTCATATGCGTGACAGTATTTATCTTCATTCCCAACAGATTGAAAAAATAAGCAGTATAGGCTTGCCGGCTTCTTGACCATCTTCTGCATGTATCTGCATTATTCATGTCGGTGCCCGTATACTTGAAAAATGTAAGACCATGGTACACTGCCATAGCTCAATGGGTTCGGTGCTCTGGAAAAAAGGTAGTTCTTGAAATATGGACAAGTATCCTTAGTATATCCATCTGCGTGACATTAAGTGCACCAAAGATCCTTTCATTGTTCCTTTCCTTTGTTAATGTCTTGTAACTGAAGTTTCAAGTTTTCCAACTACATTAGAATATGGCTCATACCAACTGCATTTTTCTCCAGCAAGCGAAGCTTCTAATTTCATGGCGATATCCAAAGCCTCGCTATACGTCGCAATCTTTTTCTACATCAGTGGTAGTCTAATGTGATTTAGTAGCATTGTGATAAACCATTCCTTATATTGAATGTCACTCATATAAATATGACTCTTGCCATTAGTGTCTTTAATATTTTATCAAAGTCCCAAATAGTATCATTGGGATACTGCTTAATCTCTTTTAGTTTTGTAATGTACTGTGCTTTAGAGTTTGGTTTTCTGAATTCTTCAATAATTCCTCTCTTGACTTCTACTAATGTCTTTGTTGGAGTCCCCGTAGGAACTTGTATGAATTTAATATACCAATCCACTCCACAACCCTGCAGGGTTGTCACTAATTGTCCCTTCTTAACATCATCATCTAGTATTTGTTTGACAGTCCATACTGCCTCACATAGGAACTAGTATTGTTCTAGATCCTCAATCCCATTTCCATGGAACAAAGGTAACTTCGCTTCATCACCTACCATACTGGGCCTTCTTCTTCTAGATGTTGATCTACTACTATAATGTTGTTGGCACATCGTAAAAGTCGACATGGAACTTGTGTTTCTTCCTAAATGTGGTGTAGTGCGCATAGGTGTGGGCATGTTGTTGTTGGGGTTTGATCTTACTGCTATCCTGGGCGTAGTCCAGTTGTCCTCTTCATCATAGTAGGGTCTCTTTGTCCCATGTGGTATTCCTTTGTGGTCTTACATTTCGATCACAGAAGGACCCTTCCTTGTCCTCGGCCTCTTCTCTTGTCAAAACCTTGCTCGTACCCTCGTAAGACCAATTTCTTCCTCGGCTTCCATCACAGTCTCGTCGAAACTTGCACCCATCTACCCCTTATCCTTCCATTTGTCTCCCCCCTTTTTTCGCGGTATCCACAACCTCTGCACACCATATTTATACTACTCGAGGTGCATCTTTAGCTTTCCTTTTTCACAGACAAGCATATTAATTGACAATTGCAGGGACAATAAGAATCTACCTCTTGGATCTTTGAAGAATTCCCTTTTTGCTTTGTTGTAGGAATTATTAGTATCAATTGTGACTCAGTGATATAACTTTCCAAGATACTATCCAACCAAACTTCAACATCCTGCGATGCCTTGTTATTGGTCTCCTATAGCTCCTAGATCAACTCAGCGGTCCACGATGTTGGCTCTCCTCCTTGGAAATTTGTCTTGCGATAGGTGAATCATGTCAGCCACTCGTACAATACACGTACAAAATGATTGAGAATTCAGAGAAAAAATATTCATGTGGACCATCATGTATGTGTCTTTCCAACCACTTATCTATCGTTAGTCTAGGGTTCTAATTTTCTATCTCAGCAAATTCTCCCAGCTTCTCATCAAACCAATCTTGAATTTTTGGTCTCATCAGATGCCACATATCCTCCCCTCAGTCGCAACAAGGTCTCGACAACATAACCATTTGTTGAAACTGACCCAACGAACACTGCCAATTGACAGGGGTTCCCATTATGTCGACACCCAACTCACTCCGATCTCCTCGAGCACTAGCCTTGACAGGTTTTACCCTATCTAGCAACACCCGCGGAGCGGATGAGGTCTCACCCAAGATGTTCAAGGGAGGATTGTCGGAACCAAGTTTCCACAGAATAGGAGAGGGATATGTGGATTGACTTATAAAATTATCACATCATTTGACAGATCCTACCTTTCACTTAAGCATTAACTGAATTATTCATCACTATTCTTCATCAGGTCACATTGCTAAATCAAAACAACAGTAAACATGTCGATGTGCAAAATAGATCCAATATAATAACATCATTCAAAACAAGGACACATTGCATCATAGATCCATGTTGCATATTTACTAAACATTCCTCATTGAATTACAGAAAAGAAGTAAACATGAAAATGGAAAAGAAGAAAGAAATTCAGATCAACTTTCTCCTTGTCATATTACTTCAACTCAAAATCAGTAAAACAGTTCGCAAATCAACAGATCTCCACCAACACATATTTCTTATGTCTCTGCAATGCTATTCTTTCCACTATCTTCCACTTGTAATTCAACAACTATTTATAGGCTTGCGCCTTTACATTCAAGGTCCACTTAGACAATGTCGTAACTAAATCCTAACTGATTTTACAAAATGATGACCAATATCCACAAAATATGGTCCAAACCTACAAAGAGTGACACAAAATATAAAAGATATTCTAATCTCCGCATTGTGCGCTGATCTTTCACTTACGTGGTGTCTTTGAGCTTGTGCAGCATCCATGATGCTACGCAGCTCACTTATCCCAAAACCCCTTTCCAATAGACACCAATATATAGTTATTAGCCTCTTCCAAAGAAAAACATTTCCCCCTATTATACCTAAATCTCGTCATCGTCATGTGATAAGATCCCAAACTTCAGTATTTCCCTCAATACCAAATTTTGAAGCCAAGAACATTGATTCATACATCAAATTTTCATATGAAAATCCAGCACCACTTCTACGCTTTAGTCAAAAAGCGGTACCTTCTTTAGCACCTCATGTAACATGTTGGCAGTAAGTGGTGGCACCACCTTTACCCTTTAAGAAAGACATGGTTCTATCTAGAACCTCTCTGTCATGGTGAACAAAGAGTGGTGCCCTTGGTAAAAAGTGAAAATATAATTTCTCATGAACCTTCTTGAAAGAAGGCTTCATGGCACCCCTATCCCTTATCACTAGGGTCAGTTGGGCTCAGGATCCATCCTTGTAGGATCTCCTAGCCACCTCACCCATCGATTTCTCAACCATCCCTATCCATTGCAAGCCTATAAAAGCAGGCTCAATTCCCATGGTTTAGGAGAGAGTAATGTAATGTTGTTACTTTGATATTTTGGCCTAAGTCATTCAAGAGAGCTTGAGGGAGCAAGTTGGAGCGATAGGGGATAAGATGTTGATTTTGTGAGAGAGCATATCAACACTAAGGCACAAGTTGTAAACTCTTTCTTCATTTTATTAATGTAAAGTTGGCTCCTTTTCTATATACTTGTTATGTTATAATCAAGCATGTTATTGTCAGATTCCTTAGTCACTGGCATAGATCTATAGATGATGTTCTGGTATCTTTGATCTCTTGTGTGTTTGGTGTGTTTATGCAGGTATTTTCTTGGAGACCTTTTGTCATAAGAGAAGAACCACATCACTCCATGAAATATTGCATTCCAAGTGTCTATAGCTTCTAGGGAAAGTATTCCAACCTTATTGTGAACCATTTTTTTTGGATATGAACCATTCAGACAAGAGGAACAACTTCTATCCGCAGAAGGTGCAGCAAAACTCCTAGCAACAAATATGGAAACTATGTTTGGGAGGAGCTTCAGTTGATCTGATCTTCCTTAGTCTTTTCAAAACACTTTTCCGAAATCCAAGCTCCCGTTCTTCATCAGTTCAATCATATCCACTAGCTAATCTAGTGGTTATTGGTTTGGTATCTTCACATCTATTTAGATCTAAGTTTTCTGACCTTCAGTGCTCTTAAATACTGTTAATTTATGATTTTAATGCCAGTTGCATAGTGATCTAACTTTGCTTTTTTTCCATCTTTTTGTTTTTGGACATCTACAGGGCACCGCGCATGCATAGTGGGAAATAAGCAGTGCCACCGCCTGAACTCAATTAGCAGGAAGTGGTATCACCACCTATGATCAGCAATTAGGAAGCGGTGCTCTTGCATAACCGCTCTGTTAGTGACCCAGGTAGTTCTTTTCACACCTTTGTCATTTCAAAACTTGGTTGTTGTCTTTTGATTTCTGAGCGTTTTTTCGCTTAACTTTTTATGAAAATGAAGTGTATTTTTGAATTGTATATTCTGCATTCACTTTGATTGTTATATTCTCTTTGCATTCAAAGAATAGTTTATGTTTCTTGCATTGGATTTTTCATTCTTTTCTTTGCTTGAAACCTCTTGCTATTTTCTGTAGATATTATTTGTTAGAATTGGAAAATATACATTTCATTTTCATGGGTATGTTTTGGTTTGTTTTGGACTTGGAATGCGTGAGTGATCCATGTTGTTTTGAGTCTTTCTTTGCATGGGGTGATTTTTGTTTCCTTTTATATGCTGATTTTTTCAGTGCTTGGTAGGAGAGATTGGTTCTTCATTTCCTTATCTGTCCCAAAGAGAAGTTCTAGTTTTTTATCTCCTTTTCTTTATTTGCAATCATGTTGAATGATTTTATTCTTGTTTTGTGCTTGATTGTTTGAAGTTCCAAATCTTACTTTAATTAAGAAGAAATATTTGTTTTCGAATTTGCGTGCATTAGAGTCAGCTTTGTTTGGAAACATTAATGAAATCATCTTTCCATTAAGTTTTTATGCATCTTTTTCAAGAATGAAAAGATAGGAAACATTTCTTTTTTATTTATATTAGATGTTCTCTAGATTCTTTTTTAATTGTTTTAAAAATTGTTTGGGGTGCATTGATATTTTATTTTACGTTTGAAAAGATAGAAGTGCATTTGCATTTGGGTGTGCATTTTGGAAAGAAAATTAAATCTCTCTCCCTCTTTTAGGTAGAATTTCATATAAGAGGAAAACTTACATTATCATATAGATCAGTGTGCATCTTCTTTAATTTCAAGTTTTCACTCCATGGTTCCACCTAACCACACAAGATAAAATTAGTGGTAGTACTAGGTTAAAATTTTTATCAATTTGAGTGTTATGTTAGCGACGTGTTCCGACATTGGTAAGCATGGAATCTGTGATTATTTTCTAGCACTGTATCCCAAGGGCTTACATTTCTTCCATGCATGTCTGGTATATCGAATGGCCTTTCACGTACCCTTGAGGTATATGGAAAGGTACTTCACGTACTCGGTAGTATATCGGAAGGCTCCTGTCGAACGGTTGTGCATTAGACAACACCACTACGGATTTGAGCTCCCACATACCTAGCATATATTAGGAGACCCTTTTAGGAATCCTCAAACCATCTGAGTTATCCTTTTGGCCTGTCCTGTGAGGTTCCTGACTCTTATCCACTCCTTTCACATGTTTTCTTGTTGCTTTTAGTTTGAGTAGTTATTTCTTGTGCATGGTAGTTAGGGGGTTTTCAAAGATTTTAGAGATGGCATCCCCATATGGGACTACCACTCAAGAGGTCCCTTTCCAAGGTGTACCTTTTTTATTCCCTCTAAGTGAAGGTATTGGTCCTCCCTTTATTTCCACTCTAAATATTCTTGGGTTGACTATAGGATTACCATTCTGGTTTTTTAATCTGGTAATTTTTGTTACACATAATGTCTGAAATGTCACCTCTCCTCTGAGAGAGGATCGACCTCAACCTAATCCTACTCCTTCTTTGTTGATTGTGGCTTTGTCCCTTTCTTCTTCTTCACTTGACCAAATCTCTATGGTTATTAGTCATGTGGATAAGAAGAATAATAAAGGGAAGGGTAAGAAGAAGAAATATAAGAAAGAGAAAAAGAAGCAACCATATGTTCTTGATGGCACTCATTCTAAGAGATGCTCAAGAAACCCAAGTTCCCTTGTAAGCTTTGCAAGGGGGAGCATCTTCTTAAGGAGTGCCTCAATCTCTCTCGTGTATAATAAGAGTGGTCTAAAAAGTCCAAACCATCTGTGTCCTCAACCTCTAATCATCATGCTGATGATACTCCCTCAACCAGTGACCCATTGGTAAAAGGTCATAAAGGTAAAGTCTTGTATCCTTGTTTGATATGCAAGGCTATGCATCGTACTTTTGTTTGTCCAAGCATGGATGAAGCTTCGTGTTGGTTGGAAAATATTATTGATCATCAACAGGTGATTCCAACAAGTGATAGTAAGTTATCCCTCTATTCCCCACTGATTGACCAAGTGATCAATTCAGTTTCGTCAATGATTGATCTCACTCTTCCTTCCAAGAATGAAGTGGTTGAGTCGATGTCACTTCCACCTGATCCCACTCTTTCATCAAAGAGTGTTAAGACTGAAGTAGTCACTTTGACCAAATATTCATCTTGTTCTTCTCTTCTAGTAGAGAATGAACTAAAACCTGCTAAAGTTATTATGCTTCATTCTGATTGTTCTCGACAAAAGGAAATTTTGTCTGTTTCGACAGAACCCTCTCCAAGTAATGAGGTTATTTCATTTGACTAGAGTAACCTAACAGAGTCTCGTATTCATTTGAGTGTTCCTTTCCAAACTGTTGTGAATGTTACTGCTACGCGGATGTTTCGCACTATTGTTGACAAAGGGGATTCTATTAGTATTCTATCTTCAACTGCTTGGAAAGCTTTAGGTTCGCCTCAACTTGTGCCAGCCACCGATCAGATACTGGCTTTTAATCGAATACCTACTACACCTTTAGGGATCCTTCCTAATTTTCCTATTACATTAGGAGGGAAAACTTCTTGTATCGATGTTATGGTGGTCCAACGTCCTTTAGATTTTAATCTACTCCTTGGATATGATTATGTTTACGCCATGAAAGCAATAGTTTCCACACTCTTTAAAGTTATGCATTTTCCCCATAATGGGAAGATTGTGACCATTGATCAACTTTCTTTTGTTACACCTAACCATCGCATGCTTCCTAGTAACCAGAATGCCCTAAATATTCCGCATGTTCTTATGATTCCTTCCCCTTCTTCTAGTTAGCTTCTTCCCATTATAGGTAAAATGGGGGGCATGGCTCTAGTCTATGGATATCATACTGGAGTTAAGCCGCTAGCTTTTATGTAATGGGGCAAAACCTACCAACCTCTAGATATCATGTTGGGTAGGAGAAATTTCTAGAGCATAGTTCATTTTCTATTTCAAGCTCATTAAAAAATGAAGTAGGTCCCCTCAAGCATAGTTTAGCTTTTGGTTTCAAGCTTGCATAAAAATGAAACCATTCATGATCATAGTTATTATTCCATGTCAAGCTTGTTAAAAAATGAATCAGATGTCTAAGAGCATGGTTCTTTTTTTGTGTCAAGCTCGTTAAAAAATAAAACATGTTTGTGAGCATGGTTCTTTTTCTATGTCAAGCTAATTAAAAAATGAAACATGTCTGTGAGCATAGTTCTTATTTTGTGTCAAGCTCATTAAAAAATGAAACAGGTTCTTGAGAAAAGTTGCCATTCTATTTCAATCTCATTAAAACATGGATTGGATGTCCACAAGCATAGTTTACCTTTTGGTTTCAAGCTTGCATAAAAATGAAACCATTCGTGAGCATAGTTCCCATTCTATTTCAAGCTCGTTAAAAAATGAAATAGATTCCCTTGAGCATAGTTTATATTCTGTTTCAAGCTCATTAAAAAATGAAATAGGTTGTTTCAAGAAAATTTTACCCTTTTGGTTTCAATCTTGCATAAAAATGAAACCATGTTTGAGAGCATAGTTCTTCTCATGTGTCAAGCTCGTTAAAAAATAAAATAGCACATGACCATTATGTCAGGGTTTGACCGTCGTGTCAGTTTTCTCCAAGCATAGTTACCTTCTGTTTCAAGTTTGTGTAAAAATGCAACAGATCCCCTTCCCTTGAGTCGAGTCTTCCCTTTAGTGTTAGAAATTGAACCTTCTTTTCACCTATCTAATTCTCGTTCTTCCTACCCCCCTGGTGAACATTTTCACATTAGTAACCAGGTTTTTAGGTTGGGTATGGAAGAAGAATCGTCATACGAAATGAAGTGTGGGGGGGCATGTCGAGTCGCTAGAAACCATTCTAGGGGTAAGCTTTTCTAGAAATCATGTTGGGGGAAAGCTTCCAACCTTTGGATATCATGTTAATGGGATTTTTCAAGCATTCTTTACCCATTGGTTTCAAGCTTGCGTAAAAATGAAACCAATATTTTATCTCCCAAAATAATTTATTTTATAGTATGAAGAATTTTAACTCATGCAATGAAGGATATGAATATCAATGACAGTTTAAAAGCCTCTGTTTTTTATTTTTGATGAAATTTTTACAAGTTGTAGCTTTCGGTGGCTTAGGCGAGGACTATAATATCTCATTAGCCACCGAAAAGCTATGTTTCAGCGGATAAACAGTTGAACGCAGGCCAAAGGCGAACCACTGAAAGTAGTCTGAGCAAGCAGGGTCAAAGTAAAACTTTTGATGGCTTAGGCGAGACTATAGAAAACTCATTAGCGACCGAAAAGGGGCACTTTCGGCAGATTAGAGAGAGAGATAGAAAGGGTTTAAACCGTTGAAAGCGAGTGGCAAGCAGCGTTGGGAAAAGTACATTCGGTGGCTTAGGCAAGGCTCAGAACATCTCATTAGACACTGAAAAAGGTTGCTTTAGGCAGATTACAAAAGATCGCAACACATATGCTAACCACCGAAATATGGAAGACAAATATCAGGTAAAAACCCCTTTCGATGGTTTAGGAGAAAGCTAGAGCATTTTATCAAGCACCGAAAGAACATGTTGTCGGAAGTTAAAAGGGGTTTTCTGACATGGTCACTATCTGCTGAAAGCAGATATTCACCATGACGATCGGGTAAATATTCTGGTGGTTTAAGTAAGAAAGATAACGTTTAGCTAGCCACCAAAAGCTAGCTTTTCGGTGGTCAGCTGACAAAATCTCAGAGGATCTTAAACCATCAAAAGGCTAAAATAAGGAAACGGTTGGGAACTGTCACATCTGACCCCATCAGCAAGACAAAAGATAATCTGAGAGCATAATTACCCACCTAAAAGAGTTGGATCCATAGGACTTCGTGGGAAATGAGTGAAAAGGGTCATTATGAAAGTAGCAAAAATTGATTTGACTGCCAACCTTCGGATTTCCTCCACCTATCCCAAGGGTCATCAAATAAACCCTGAATGCTATGGCTGAGGTAGGGTACAGTTATCTGGGAAAAGATGTCTCAGGGATCAAGTTGCTGTCATCATTTGGGTGACCTCAACTTCCATAAATGACAGAAAATCCTCATAATTAGTGCCATGGGACTCCATCATATTTCATGTTCGGAATTGGCATCTTTTCACCAAAAACAACTGACTCTCAGAGAGAATCCTGCTAAAGCACATTGTGTAGAAAGTCTGGAAAATTGTTTTTGCAGGTACCCAGGAGATACACCCATTAGGATGAAGAAAAGTGGACCAGCTCTCAGGCAGGAGCTAGGTGATGTCAGTTATTTAGAGGCCCATCCAGAGGTTTGTAGACTGTTTCAAGAGGTAGGCGGCTACAAATACTGTGAAAAAATACAGGGTTTTCATCAGCAGGTGGTTGAAGCTTTTGCCCTGTCATTTGATGGTTCACAAGAAGTCACAGAAAGGGAGGAATTTCTCATAGATGAAGCATTAATCTCAAAGATGACTGAACTCCCTTGCACAAGAGAGAAATGGTTTAAGACCACCATACCTAAAGATGTGGAGTTCAGGACATATCTCAGGCCTGAGCATAGGGGAATGATATGGAAGAAGAGTGTGCCATCATCATGGCTGGAAGAGAACTGGCAGTAGCTAATAAAGGCCATTGTGGTCTATTTGACCTGTGAAGGGAGATACAATAGAGCAATGATCTATCATTTCAAGCTCATTAACCACTTCACTGGTAAGAACCCTCTTAATCTGCACTTTTATTTACACAGGAGTCTAGGGAAGATGGCCCATCAAGTGAAATCCTAGCCATCCAAAATTGCTGGCAGGTTGTGCCACCACATTCTTATCCAGCTATTGGTCCAGGATTTGTTGAAGAGAATAAACATGGCTTGGCCTTATTTTCTATTCTGGAATGGCTTTGAGACAGGCCTTCAGCTAGAGGAGAAAGAAAAATCTCCTGCCAAGAAATCCAGCACCCCAAGGAGTGGGACAAGAAGGAGGAGATCCATTTCCCCAACTACAGCAATAGAACAACCCCTCTCCTCCTCTAAGACTAAGAAGGAAAAAAGAAATTTAGATTTCAATGAGAAAGGTCAGGAGGTAGAAGCACACCAGGAGAATGTATTAAACCTACCCTATTCATATTATGAGGAAGAATAAGAAGAGGATGCAGCCCTAAATCTACAAATTGTGCCAGTGTCTGAAGCATTTCCATCCCCCGCACCACAGGAACAAGAAGAACTAGCTGAAAAAGCTTCATCCAGCAAACCTAGAAGTCAAAATATCAATATGATACTGAGGCAGGTTTATGAAATGGAGGTCTTGGAAAGAGAGCTAAAGAGAAATAATGAGACATTGACTAGGAGAAACAAGTTATTGCACAAGTCCTATCTGGAGCAAAGGTAAAGATACATCTTCTTAAAAAGGATGAACACAAGATACCTAAGGGACAATACCAGGTTATACAGGATGGTGAGGCTCCAAAGGATGCAGCTGAAAGAAGCCAAAGCAAACCTTAGAAGCCACCTTGCCTTATCAACCCTATCTGAAGTAGCCATCAGTCTCCAGCCTCCTGAAATGAGCCAAGGCTTAGAAAACACTCCAAACACGAAGCCCTCAAAAGAAGAAGGCTAAGAAAACAGGCCTGGAAAGGCATTTTTTAGCAAAACCTAATAAATTTTGTGAAACAGGGATTTTGGCGGTTAAGCGGGTGCTGGAGCAGTTCATTAGCCGCCAAAATGTCCTCTTTTCAGCAGTTAAAGGTTCCGATAGACTGGTCGATTAACCCCCAAAATTTGAAAGAGGTTTAAAAGCAAGTTTTTGACAGACAGAACTGAATTTTGGCGACTGCAGATGGCTCGGGGATGTAATTTAAAGACAAAAGGTGCTAACAGAAGTATTAGAAAGGATCTGTTTAGATATATTATGACAAAATAGCACCATAAAGTCATCAACCCTAGCTGTCAAGGAGAAATCAGTGGGTTAATTGACAGTGGACCAGCAGTAGTGATCATCATTAAATACTTTAGTTATTTAATGTTCACTCAGTGAACTAAATCTTCATCGTAGTTAGACAAATAGTTAGGTAGGGCTTAAAACCCTAATTTGAAAAAACTGTCACTTTTGAGTATTTTTTTTAATAACAGATCCAAGTTTCAGATCTATACTTTTTGTAAAAAGGCTATAAATCCTAAGATCGATTTTATAATAAAGGTTCAACTTTGGGGATTTATAAGCCTATAATTCTTTCATGCTTCTCATTTTACTTATTCGTGAATATAAGCTCTTTTGTTATGATCTTTTCAGCCATCATCTCTTTCTTTGTTGTACTTATGCCTAAATGTGTATTTAGGTCATTTTTAGATTAATTAGAAAGCTGATAGCTGTCATCCTATTGGTTTGTTAGTGCAATTTGATTTATAAGTGCCATCCTTATCATGATTTAGCTGTTTATATGGATGTGTTTTGTATGTAAATCTTCCAGCCTGATGAGTTCTTCATCCCTGCACTTTATTTGTCAACTTCTGAGCAATTGTAACTAAAAGCCTTGTAATTGAGTGAGTTTTATGCATGCCTTGAGAGTTGAAAGGTTATATAGGTCAACTAACTTGATCCATATCAGAAAACCCTAAAAGAATTGTAAGTTACTAGGCATCCTCGAGCCACAACTTAGAGGATTTTTTGGAGTGATAACAAATTGGTGCCATTGCCGGGGAGAGGAGACTAAAGCTCAGGTTCACTGGGGGACGACATACATTCTTGCTTTGATTATAGACAAAGGTTGGACACTATTATGGTTTTAATCATCTATCTGGTGACTCCATTGATATAAGGTGGCTTCAAGAAGACCAAGTACTAGAGCAAACCCTAAGGGGTCACCAACAACACCAGTTTCAGATTCAGAAGAAATTTTGAGAAGAGCTAGGGATTTACTAAGACAGACCAGCAGTGCTGCACAAAACACTACATCAGGTATTTTAAGAAATCTTTCTGCTATTATTTCTTCTACTGAAATTCTTAATTCTCAGGAATTTTTAGATACATTAGAAAAATCTAGGGTTTTGGAATCTTCAAGCACTACTTCTTGTGAATATCCAATCCCTGGTGACTCCACTGGGATAAGTATACCACCACCTTCTCAGCAAGTATCTTCATCAGTGCTACCTTCCACAAACCTGTCCATACCCATTTCCAATATGGCTGCCCCTCAATTGACCAAGACGGAAAGGATCCTGGTAGCTAGGTATGCACCCCTAATTTCTCCAAATCCCCTCTTAGCCATGCCTATTGGGGATTATCTCAAGTATATGCCTAAGTTTACAGGGGAAGGGGATTTCACTGTTGAAGAACATCTAGAGGCATTTTACAGCTATGCTAAAAATATTAACATAGGGCATGAAGATGTATGCACTAGGGTTTTTGTGCAAAGCCTAGATGGCTAGGCTAGGAAGTGGTTTAAGGAACTGCCTACTGGGTCAATGGTAGGCATAGAGGCCCTAGATGACATTTTCCTAAAGCATTGGGGAGAAAGGAGAGACCACCTCTACTATATCACAGAATTCAGCAACATGAAAAGAGAAAATGGGGAGTCTGTGTCCAACTTTACCAAGAGATTCAACAATATGTACAACAAGATCCCTACTAAAATTAAGCCCACTGATACATCAGCTAGGATAACTTATGCAAATGCCTTTGACTTTGATTTTTGCATACGTCTCAGAGAAAGGAGGTCTTCCTCCATATCACTCATGCAGGATGCTTCCCTAGAGGTAGATTCAAACATTCTAGCATCTCAGAAGGTGAAAGGGATGATACACAAGAAGTAGCTAGCAAACCCTAGTGGGGATTCTACATCAGAAAACAAGATTGAAAAAATGACCAAACCGTTAGATAACTCGACTACTGAAATGTCTAAATTGAAGGACCAAGAACATCTACCAGTGAGGGGTAAAGGGCCAAGTGACTTTGCTCCTCGAAACCCAAATTGTGTTCCTTATAGAAGAGGAAACCCCCCAGTTCATATTCTCAGGAGGGAGAGGAATCAAGGGGAATATCATAGGATAAGAGCTCCGTTTCAAAATGTTGTATTAGAATAAGAGACAAAATTCATTGAAGAAGAAGAAGAAGCTGAAGACAACATCCACTGCATGGAGGATGAGGTGAACTGTTCTTTTCTGACACAGGAAGAATATGAGGAAGCCCTAATTGATGAGCAGATCACTGAAGAGGCTGTCTATCAGGCTGATGGTCAGGTAGGTTACAATCTAGGGTCTAGGCTGGTTTCTCCTCTCAAGAAGAATGTTGTACCTGTCAAGCAGCCTGTTGCACCAGCTAGAAAGGTTGTTGTTTTACCAAAGAAGGTGGTTGTCACATCCAAAGCATTACACAAACTAGCACCTTCAGCCATACCTGATCAAGTCCAACTCAAACCTACAGCTCATGAGGTAAGGTTTCCAGATAGGCTGCATTATTCTTTTAACCTTGAGTCTAAAATTCAAAAATTGAAAATCCCTTTCCCTTTAATTGAGCTAATGAAAAATGATGCATTCAAGTCCTCCATTCTGAATTCCCTTCATCCCAAGGTGCACATTGACACTGACTTGATGAACCTACAAGATGACAAGCCTATTGTAACCCTATGCCCCATGATCGAAGACCTAAAGGACTCATGCCCACCATTCTACATATCCTTGAATATCCATGATAAAATCCTCCATAACTGTCTGCTGGATTCAGGAACCTCTCATAACCTAATTCCAAAGGCTATGATGGATGAGCTTGGCCTCAGCATCACCTAGCCCTGCCATGATTTCTTCTCCTTTGACTCCAGGAAGGTCGAGTGCTTGGGCCTCGTAAAAGACCTTGTTGTGAGCCTAACTCAGCTATCTTCAAAAGGCATTGTTGCCACCTTTCACACACTTGGGTCATATGGCAGAAATCTTCAAGCCACTCGGTGTGTCCTTGGGGGCAAGTCTTGAGTCAAGGCTGTCACCTTGTTCTTGACTCCTCCGTTTAGGCTCAACTCCTAACGAAGCTAAGGGGGGTAGACCCTATTAAGTTACTAAGGAAAAATTATTTAGTATGGTGATGTTAAATTGAATGAGTTACATAGGAGTTTGAGATTTAACCATAAACAACCATAGATGACAAGATACAAAATGAGCACATGAAAGCACAATGCTGAGACACAATATATATATATATATATATAGAAATAAAATAGCTAGTGCCTTAAAATGGAGTCAAAAAATAATCAATATACTTGCATGTGCTTGGAGTGAATGTTTTGCGATTGCCTCTTGGTACATTTTAAGTTAATGTGAAATATGAGTTGATTAAAATTAGGCAAAGGGGTGGACTCCAGATATACCTGAGAGTACTTGGAGTATTTCCAAAACTAAACCTTCACGGCTACCCGTAAAGAATATATGGGCTGAATGGAGCCTCTGAGGCTATTGTTCATAATGCACCCATAGGTGTAACAGAGATCGGCACCCTGAGGTCACTTTTCAGGAGTTCCCGCTTCCTTTGGGTATTTTGCCACCGTAATGGTTTGATCGAGGTGTTAGATTTTCACCTAATGGTTTGTAAATTTGGGAGAGTGAATCCTAATTATTATATTCACTCAAGTGCTTTTGATGTATCATGGATGATCGGACGAACCACAGCCAAGTACAGAGCATACACACCCGATTCTTGTCAATTTTAGTAAATGTTAAGATAAGTGTTCTTGTTAAAAAGAAAACCCTCCAGAAACCTCTTTCGATTCAAGTGGATCTCAATTGGAGAATCAAGGAGAGGTTAATTTTATTATAGCTGAAGAAATAGTTGACGAAAAAGAAAACAAAGATACACAAATCCGGTTTTCTAATTAGTCCTACCACGCATCTCTTTCCCCTTTTGGGTCAATCGGGAAGTCGTGGGGTAAGTATTAAGATTACTTTGAAACCTCAGATATGGAATATGGAAATTATTATAAATAAAAGTATACTACCCTGCATATTATAACTACTCTATATTGAAAAGAGATGAACCAAAAGTAAAAAAAATGACATAGACGCAAATCCCCCCAGGGAGGGATGGTGAATAGGCTCGAAAGAGCCTATTCGGAAAGACCTTTTCTTTTTATTAACAGTGATTTAAAATATCAGAAAATTGACATTGATGCACTTTGGTCCTTGTTATCTGGGATCCAAAGGCTTACAACAAGCTCGTAACAATCTAATATTAAAACACAGCAGTGGGGGAAGCTTCTGGGAAGCTTTGGTTCGTCCAAGAGTCGAAAAATGGGCAAAGTCTCCTTCTCTTTTTTGTTAGACCTGATAAAAAAATAGGGAGCAATTAAAATCAAATGTGCCCAAACAAACTTTGAAAGTGTTTTGGGTCACCACACTAGTTACCAAAAAAAAACAAAGTAAAAGTTTGTTAAAAGGAGGTAATCTAGTTTTGCAAAAAGGAACCAAGGAAAGCAAGCTTTCCTTGGGATCTTGGCTTGATGTTTGGGAAGCCAATGAGATATGCACTTTTATTGCAGAATATGAAACTTTAAGGAACAACAAAGGAAACTACCTTATTAGCAAGATACAAATTTCCTTTATAATGCTTGGAAAAAAAGGGTAATTTCAGCTAGATCTCTTCAAATATAACTTTATATGCAAAAAAGAACTGAGATATAAACTTAAGAAATGATCTTACTAACTATATCTATATGTTATTTTCTTAATGAGATAGATCTAAGTAATAAGCTTTAATAGTAACCAGTTTGAAGAAAATTTAAGATTTTGAAGGAGGAAGAGGAGAAGAGAAGTGCTTGTTGTTGAAGCAAATCTGCAAGAGAAACTTATTAGTGAAGCACCGAGGGGAAAAATATTCAAAATATTTGTTGGAAAACCATTGAAATCAAACCTGAACCACAGATCTTCCAATCACGACAAACTTGTAAGCTAAACACCAAATCATGCAAACAAAACCATTAAATCTGAAGATACATATGAGAAGTAGATGATACAACATGCAAATAATCTTATTTAACATGGAAATATTAGCTCATTCAAAAATATGTAGAAAAATAGGAGTAAGTAAGCTTACTTACAATGATCTATTCCTATGATTCCAATAATCATTCAGGCAGACAACAATTTCATGCAAAAATTGAAAAAAATAGCATGACAATGATGATCCACACATGAAAGGTACTCCACAATTTAGCCTCCAAAGCTTCTCTTTATTTCAACAACTGAAAATAAATACAATATTACAATAGCAAGCCCTTCAATCCAGCTCTAACTAGCTTGGAAGAGGCATTATGTTCTTTATTTATACAAAAAACAGGAGATCCATCCCAGGGGGGGTGTAAATCCCAAGGAGACAAACCACTGTAGCTGAAGGAGAGTCCATCAATGCCTGATATGTGTCTAACTGAGCCTGATTTGAGTCTCACTAAGTGCAACTGTCAATCAGAGAGCTGATCTAACTGACACCTCAACTTGTTGACTGAAGCATCCACCAAAACTCATCCAGATGAGCCCACATGTGTGGAAGAGAGAGAGAGAGGGCACAATTCCCCATAAAGGATGCTGAAGATCAACTCCGAATCTATCCGGATCACCTCCTTCAGTTAAGGATTTGTCAGATCTAGTCAATATGGTTCAGATCTAACTGATTTCAATCAAATTGGCTAAGAATCCATTGATCTAGGATTTTTGATTTGCTCCATTGTTCATCAATTTATCAATTAAAATAATCAATAAATTATTTTTTGGGGCTTTCTGACCGGAGTGATGGAAAATCACTCAAAACTAGGAAATAGTGGGTCTATAGGTTTACTGGGTGCTCTTAGCTTGAAAATGAGCACCTACATGACTAAATCTGACTTCCAAGCCCACTTTTATTACAAAACCAATTTTTCCAATTAAACTATTAAAAAATAGCCTAAGTTTTGGAAAAATTAAATTTTAATAAAAAACATTGAAAAATTTTAAATTTAAAAAAATAAGAAAAAATCTAGGGGGACTTAGATATGTTCATATGACTCGACCATGATGCCTAGCATGTTTATACATTGACACATAGACTCTAATAACCTCAATAGGCATAAATGTCAAGTTGACCACCCCAACTTTGGAGGTATGGAGTGAAAAACTAAGAAATTATCAGTCGTTTATTCAACAACCAATAATAACCAAGGGAAAAAATACCCCGGGCTGATCGAATTGACAAATAAAGTCTAAGAGACCGACTTTTTTATAGACACTATCATTCTAGAACATTTATTACAATTCCCCCATGGGGTATGAACATGTGATATAGTAGAACAAGCACTTCCCAGAAGCACTTCGGAAGGTCTTCTGAAGTCTAAACAAGTTATCCTTGTTCGGTTCACTAGGCTCACTTGATAAAAAACCATTAAGTAAAACTTAGGTGGTAACATTCTGGCTCTAACTGTGGGACGTGTGCTCGATCTGGTCTTTAAGGCAAGGAGAGGATACGAGAACACCAGAATCTCTGGTTTATATACCCTGTAGAAACATCTCAACTTTAACAAGAAAACCTCAGTAGCACAAGATTTATATAAAAATCAAATGAACCATTAAGCTGATTTATTTAAAAAAAAATGTAATTAACTAATGAATTTTTTATTATTATTATAGCTAAGTACAAAACATAAATGCAGAAATTAAATGCTCTCTTTTAGGAGCTTATTTTCCTACTCTAAGCATGATATAAAATGGTTAGGTGTAATAAAAAATCCAATGTAACCACCTAAGCTTTTTATTAACATAAAAAAATTGTCCTTGTCTTTGGTTACCAGCCAAAGTAAGGATACCTTATTCAAAAAATGCAAACCCGTAAGATGATTCAGAATGGGCGGGATGGATGGGAGATCATAGGCATTAATAATGTCATAAAAATTATTCCCCAACTTGTATATGCTCATGCAGGTTGCTTCTATCCATGACTGGATAGGACTGATATACCAATCAGAATGATGAGGTAGACTGACTACATCATTATACTGATCATCGGGGCTTATCAAATGATAACTCGTTGCACAAGCCCCAAGTATCTCCAAATCATAAGGAACCTCTATATGTGAAAAAGATGGCTGAGACTGATATTCCACTGATTACATCAAATCTGACTTTTCACAACACTGCTTTGTTAGTTTTTCAACATTTAAGCTAGCATTATGATAAGATCTTTTCACTGAGAGAATAACAATCACAGCAATCACGTAAGCATATCACAAGAGACAAGAGACACAAAGCTTTTAGGAGGGGAAACCATAAATGGAGAAAACCCCTCAACTTCCTCTAATATAGTATCACCACAAGATGTGATC
>LPNX010287068.1:132759-179884 GCA_001517045.1 Pseudotsuga menziesii
CATTGGCAAATATCCCCATTTCCGAACATACACAACCAAAATCGATGGTGGGGCTTTTTCCTTGAGCTCCTCACCACGATTAATTACAATATATACATCATGCAAACGGGGTCAAAACCGGGGATGTGACAGTTTGATCGAGGTGTTGGATTTTCACCTGATGGTTTGTAAATTTGGGAGAGTGAATCCTAATTATTCTAGTCACTCAAGTGCTTTTTATGCAGCTTGACTAATCGGACGAACCACAACCAAGTGCGGAGCATACACACCGGAGTCTTGTCAATTTTAGTAAATTTTAAGATAAGTGTTCTTGTTAAAAATAAAACCCTCCAGTAACCTCTTTCGATCCAAGTGGATCTCAATTGGGGAATCAAGGAGGGGTTAATTTTATTATAGCTAAATAAACAGTTGATGAAAAAGAAAACAAAGATACACAATGTCGATTTTCTAATTAGTCCTACCACGCATCTCTTTCCCCTTTTGGGTCAATCGGGAAGTCGTGGGGTAAGTATTAAGATTACTTTGAAACCTCAGATATGGAATATGGAAATGATTAAAAATCAAAGTATACTACCCTGCATATTAGAACTATGCTATATTGAAAATATATGAACCAAAAGTAAAAAAGATGACACAGACGCAAATCCCCCCAGGGGGGATGGTGAATAGGCTCAAAAGAGCCTATTCGAAAATACATTTTATTTTTATTAGTAGTGATTTAAAATATTAGAAAATTGAAATTGATCCACTTTGGTCCTTGTTATCTGGGATCCAAAGGATTACAACAAGCTTGTAACAAGCTAAAATTAAAACACAACGGTGGGGGAAGCTTTTGGCAAGCTCTGGTTCGTCCAAGAGTCGGAAAATGGGCAGAGTATCCTTCTCTTTTTTGCTAGAACTGCTAAAAACCAGCGAGCAATTAAAATAAAATGTTCCCAAACACACTTTGAAAGTGTTTTGGGTCACCACGCTAGTTACCAAAAAAAAACTAAGTAAAAATTTGTTAAAAGGGTGTAATCTAGTTTTGCAAAAAGGAACCAAGGAAAGCAAGCTTTCCTTGGGATCTTGGCTTGCTGTTTGGGAAGCCAATGAGATATGAAATTTTATTGCACAATATGAAACTTTAAAGAACATCAATGGAAACTACCTTATTAGCAAGCTACAAATTTCCTTTATAATGCTTGCAAAAAAGAGGCTAATTTCAGCAAGATCTCTTCAAATATAACTTTATATGCAAAAAGGAACTGAGATCTAAACTTAAGAAATGATCTTAATAACTAGATCTATATGTGATTTTCTTAATGAGACAGATCTAAGCAATAAGACTCTTTAATAGTAACCAGTTTGAAGGAAATTTAAGATTTTGGAGGAAGAGGAGAAGAGAAGTGCTTGTTGTTGAAGCAGATTTGCAAGAGAAACTTGTTAGTGAAGCACCGAGGGGCACAATCTTCGCAATATTTGTTGGAAAACCAGTGGAATCAAACCTGAACCATAGCTCTTCCGATCACGGCAAACCTATAAGCTAAAAAACAAATCATGCAAACAAAACCATTAAATCTAAAGATACATATGAGAAGTAGATGATACAGCATGCAATTAATCTTATTTAACATGCAAATATTAGCTCATTCAAACATATGTAGGAAAATAGGATTAAGTAAGCTTACTTACAATGATCTATTCCTATGATTCCAATAATCATTCAGGCAGACAACAGTTCCATGCAAAAATTGAGAAAAATAGCAGTTCACCTCAAAAGCAGCATGACAATGATGATCCACAGATGAAAGGTACTCCACAATTTAGCCTCCAAAGCTTCTCTTTATTTCAACAACTGAAAATCAATACAATATTACAATAGCAATCCCTTCAATCCAGCTCTAACTAGCTTGGAAGAGGCAGTATGTGCTTTATTTATACAAAAAATAGGAGATCCAGCCCAGGGGGGTGCAAATCCCAAGGAGACAAATCATTGTAGTTGAAGGAGAGTCCATCAATGCCTGATATGTGTCTAACTGAGCCTGATCTGAGTCTCACTGAGTGCAACTATCAATCAGAGAGCTGATCTTACTGACACCTCAACTTGTTGACTAAAGCATCCACCAAAACTCATCCATATGAGCCCACACATGTGGAGGAGAGAGAAAGGGAGCAATTCCCCATAAATGATACTAAAGATCAACTCTGGATTTGTCCAGATCACCTCCTTCAGTCAAGGATTTATTAGATCTAGTCAATCTGGTTCAAATCTGACTGATTTCAATCAAATCGGCTGAGAATCCACTGATCTAGGATTTTGGATTTGCTCCATTATTCATCAATTTATTAATTAAAATAATCAATAAATGATTTTTTGGGGCTTTCTGACCTGAGTGATGGAAAATCACTCAAAACTAGGAAATAGTGGGTCTATAGGTTTACTGGGTGCTCTTAGCTTGAAAATGAGCACCTACATGACTGAATGTGACTTCTGCGCCCACTTTTATTGCAAAACCAATTTCTCCAATTAAACTATTAAAAAATAGCCTATGTTTTGGAAAAAATAAATTTTAATAAAAAACACTGAAACAATTTAAATTTAAAAAAAAAAACCTAGGGGGACTTAGACATGTTCATATGACTCGACCATGATGCCTAGCATGTTTATACATTGACACATAGACTCTAATAACCTCAATATACCTAAATGCCAAGCTAACCACCCCAACTTTGGAGGTATGGAGTGAAAAACTAAGAAATTATTAGTCGTTTATTCAACAACCAATAATATCCAAAGGAAAAAACACCCTGGGCTGATCGGATTGACAAATAAATTCTAAGAGACCGAGTCTTTTGCAGACACTATCATGCTAGAACATTTATTACAATTCCCCCATGGGGTATGAACATGTGATATAGTACAACAAGCACTTCCCAGAAGCATTTCCGAAGGTCTTCTGAAGTTTGAACAAGTTATCCCTGTCCGGTTCACCAGGATCACTTGATAAAAAACCACTAAGTACAACTTAGGTGGTAATAGACAACATGATTGACATTGTAGTGGCTGATATCCCTCCAAAATTTGGCATCTTGTTGTCTCGGTCATGGAGCAAAAGACTAGGTGGCACCCTTCAGATGGATCTCACATATGCCACCATTCCCATGTTTGGAGGAGAGACTAAGAGGCTGTATAGGGAAAATCAGTTGGCATACATTATAAGCAAGGAGAGCAACTCAATGAATCACCCCATCTATGCAGTGGACACTTATTTTGGGCCATGCATTTTGTAAATAGATGATTCTCCGTAGACATCAGTCCAGCTTACTAAACCCACCTGTCAGCAGCCCGAAGAAGTAACCATAACAATCTGGACCATGTATTTTGATGGGGCTAGCACTCAAAGTTCAGCAGGTGCAAGTGTAGTATTGATCTCCCCATCTAAGGAAAACATCCACCTATCTTATAAGCTTGATTTTAAAACCACTAACAACATAGCAGAATATGAAGCCTTGCTACTAGGAGTTAAAGCTTCCAAAGAGATGGGGATCATGTGCATGAATATTTTTGGAGATGCAGACCTCATCATACAATAGGTCAACAACACTTTTCTGACAAAAAATATTAGACTAAAGTCCTACATGGACAAGGTATGGAAACTAAGAGACTCCTTTATGTTTTGAACTATCATATATTCATAGGGATTTGAATCACTGGCTGATTCCCTAGCTGTATCTGCAAGTCTGCTTGTTCCTCCTTTACCCCCTAAGCTCAGCTATGATGTTTAGGTCAAGCACAGACACTCTCTGCCAGATAATGTAAAATTTTTTAGGGTGTTTGAGAATGATGATGATATTAGGAAATTCCTTCAGTTAATAGATGAATTCTATGACATACACATAGACTAGGAAAACCTAAACATGGAGGAATCCAAAAAGTTCAAGTTAAAAGATAAAGCATCCGATTAGAACATTGTCCAATTTCCCAGAAACTACATACCCCGAGGTCTAGTACCACTGGAAGAGCTGTTTGATCACAATGACATCCCTTTCAATCCTGCCAAAAAGGAGCTAGATCCTTCTATCCAAGAGCAAAACATAGGAAGCCAAAGCCATCCAAAACTGATAAATCTGTCCATTGGGCTGACTGCTAGTTAAAGGTCTGAATTCTACAGCCTGATAAAATCATTTTCTGATGTCTTTTCCTGGGAGTATAGTGACCTAAAAACTTATGACACCATCATCATCCAGCACAGGATTCCTTTGGAGAAAGACACCATTCCTTTCAAACAGAATCTGAGACCCATCATCCCTCTCCTATTACCAGTAATTGAAAAAGAAATCCACAAGCTCCTCAAAGCCAAGATCATAATCCCCCTCAGGTATTCCAAGTGGATTGCAAACCTAGTAGTGGTAAGAAAGAAAAATGGAGAAATCAAGTTATGTGTGGATTTTATAAACCTGAACAAGTGTTCCAAGAAAGACAACTATCCACTGCCCAAGATGGAATACCTGCTGCAAAAAGTCTCAGGGGCTAGGGTTATGTCCTTCCTTGATGGCTTCTCTGGATACAACCAAGTTGCTATGCACCCTAATGACCAAGAGAAGACTTCCTTTACCACCCCTTGGGGCACCTTCGTGTATGCTAAAATGCCATTTGAGCTAATGAATGCTGGGGCTACTTTTCAAAGAGCCATGGACCTAGCTTTTGTAGGGCTAAAATATAAGTTTGTATTGATATATTTGGATGACCTAACAGTCTACTCTCACAGCCATCATGACCATTTGCAGCATTTAAGGAAGGTATTTATGAAGTGCAGAAGGTATGGAATATCAGTGAACCCCAAGAATTCCCAGTTTGCACTCAATGAAGGAAAGCTCCTAGGCCACATAATCTTAGTTGAAGGTGTAAAGATCGATTTGGTAAGGGTGGAAGCAATCCAAAAGCTGTCAATACCAAGATAAAAAAGAGACATTCAGTCATTTTTAGGCAAGATAAAATTTGTCACGAAGTTCATTCCTAATTTCTTCAAGCTGGTAAAGCACATAACAGTCATGCTAAAAAACGATGCAGAAATTAAGTGGATTGAAGAGGCAAGAAACTCTTTTGAAGACATTAAGAAAGCTATCATGGAGGCCCCAACCCTGATTAGTCCCAACTACACCAAGGGTTTTTACATTTTCTCCTTTGCATCTTATGACATAGTGGAAGCTATACTATTACAAAAGAATGATGAGGGTCTTGATCATATAATTGCATTCTTCATCAAAACCCTGAGAGATGCTGAGCTGAAGTATGACCCAATTGAGAAGAAGGCTTATGCTCTCATAAAATCTTTGAAAACTTTCAGAATCTACATTCTCCATGCAAAGGTCCTTGCATATGTCCCTTCAACTGCTGTGAAGGATTTTTTGACTTAGCCTGACATTGATGGGAAGAGAGCTAAGTGGATTGCCAAACTCATTGAGTTTGATATAGAGGTGAAACCCACTAAGCTGGTAAAGGCACTAGGTCTGGCCAAACTCATGGCCAAAGAAAACTATGAACTGATGGGAATAAATTTCACATGTGTCAAATCAGCAAAGGTGCAGACTAAGGTAGCAGCATAAGTAGAAGTAAAATAAGATCAGAATGACATTCCATCAGTAGCTGAAAACATATCTTCATGTGAGTGGTACTCAGGTATCATTCAATTTTTGTAAAAAATAGAATTTTATCCTAATATCACTCCTAACCAAGCACGAGCTCTTAAGTTGAAATCTGTTAAGTTTTGCATATATGACAAACTATTGTACTGGAGAGATCAGTTTGGAATTTTGCTAAGGTGTCTAGATAAAGAGGAAGCATAGCAGGTCATGCATCACTTTCATTCCAGCACATGTGGAGGCCACCACTATTGGAAAATTACAGCCCACAAGATCTTAAGAGCAGGATACTATTGGCCAGTCCTCTTTGCTGATGTATCCACTTTTGTAAGGGCCTGTGACCAATGCCAAAGATTTATAGGGAAGCAGCAGCTCAAGTCCTTGCCCCTTAGGCCTATTGTGGTGAATGGGCCTTTCCAACAATGGGGCCTGGATTTCATAGGTGAAATAAATCCATCTTCCAGTGGACAGCATAAATGGATCTTAGTAGCCACTGACTACTTCACCAAATGGATAGAAGCAGTACCCACCAAGAATGCCACTCATCAAGTCATCATGAGATTTTTATATGAGAATATCTTTAGCAGGCTTTGCTGCCCAGTAAGGTTAGTAACCGATAATGCACCAGCTTTCAACGCTGGGGCATTATTTAAAATGTGTGAATCAAGGGGTATTTAATTGGTGCACTCCACATCCTATTATCTCAAGGAAATGGCCTAGTTGAGTCATCCAACAAAAGCTTAGTCAGAATCATCAGGAAACTGTTGGAGACAAATCAGAAAATATGGGATTCAAAGCTTAAGTTTGCTTTATGGGATGATAGGGTAACGAACAAAAGATCCATAGGGACTTCTCCATTCAAGCTAGTTTATGGCATTGAGGCCATTTTTCCTATCCAGCTGATCCTTCCAGTGGCAAAGTTTTTTCAGGAAGAGGAAGATGAAATGAATGATATGGTGAGAAGGATGATGGACTTGGTGGAGTTATAGAAAATCAGGGAGCAAGTTGTAGGAAAATCAGAAGCTCATCAACAAAGGATAAAGGGCATGTTTGACAAAAGTGCAAAAGTAGACAACTTCCAGGTTGGAGATTGGCTCCTCAAGTGGGATGTTGTCAGATAGGACAAGGGAAAACATGGAAAATTCGACTCTTTATGGATTAGTCCTTTTGTGATAACCTAGGTACATAAGAATAACACCTTCAAATTGCAAAATCTGGAAGGGGAAGAGGTATTTGATGGCCCAGTGAATGGGCGATTCTTGAAACTCTATTTTATTTCAGGCTTTGAGGCCTTATTATTGTAAATTAGTAGATAGTAGGTTGTTTTTCTTTCAGAATAAACTCCATGCCCAATGGAACAGTAAATGATAGTGTTAAGTTACTTAGTTGCTTTTAGGGAAAGGCATTTTGGTCTGGGATTCTTGGGACCTCACTCGGAGGTTCCCATCCCCAAGTAGGAGCTAGATGTTATCTCCCAAAATAATTTATTTTGATAGTATGAAGAATTTAACTCATGTAATGAAGGATATGAATATCACTAACAGTTTGAAAGCCTCTGCTTTTTATTTTTGATGAAAATTTTACAAGTTGTATCTTTCGGTGGCTTAGGAAAGGACTATCATAGCTCATTAGCCACCAAAAAGCTATGTTTTGGTCGCTAAACAGTTGAATGCAGGCCAAAGGCGAACCATCAAAAGCGGTCTAAGCAAGCAGGGTCAAAGTAACACTTTTGGTGGCTTAGGAAAGACTACAGAAAACTCATTAGCCACCGAAAAGGGGCGCTTTCGGTAGATTAGAGAGAGAGATAGAAAGGGTTTAAACCGCTAAAATCAAGTGGCAAGCATCATTGGGAAAAGTATATTCGGTGGCTTAGGCAAGGCTCAAAACATCTCATTAGCCACCAAAAAAGGTTTCTTTGGGAAAATTAGAGAAGATCGCAACACATATGCTAACCACCGAAAGCTGGAAGAAAAATATCGGGTGAAAAACCCTTTCGACAGTTTAGGAAAAAGCTAGAGCATTTTATCAACCACTAAAAGAACATCTTATAGATAGTTAAAAGGGTTTTTTTGACACCGTCACCATCTGCCGAAAGCAGAGATCCACCATGACGATGGGGTAAAGATTCTGGCGGTTTAAGCAAAAAAGACAATGTTCAGTTAGCCACCAAAAGCCAGATTTTCGGCGGATAGCTGACAAAATCATGGAGGATCTTAAACCACCAAAAGGCTAAAATAGGGAAGCGATTGGGAACTGTCACATCTAACCCCATTAGCAAGACAAAAGATCATCTAAGAGCATAATTACCCACCAAAAAGAGCTGGAGCTGTATGACTACATGGGAAATGAGTGAAAAGGGTCATTATACAAGTAGCAAAAACTGATCTGACTGCCAACCTTTGATTTTCCTCCACCTGTCCGAAGGGTCATCAAATAACCACCGAACACTATGGTTGAGATAGGGTACGGTTATCTGGGAAAAGATGTCTCAGGGATCGAGCTACTATCATCATTTGGGTGACCTGAGCATCCATAAATGACAAAAAATCCTCATAATTAGTGACATGGGACTCCATCGTAATTCATGTTCGAAATTGGCATTTTTTCACAAAAAAAATGAATCTGAGAGAGAATCCTGCTAAAGCACATTATGAAGAAAGTCTGGAAAACTGTTTTTGCAGGAACCTAGGAGATACACCCATCAGGATGAAGAAAATTGGACCAGCTCTCAGGCAGGAGCTAGGCGATGTCAATTATTTAGAGGTCCATCCAGAGGTTTGCAGACTGTTCCAGGAGGTAGGATGCTACAAATACTGTGAAAAAATACAGGGTTTTCATCAGCAGGTGGCTGAATCTTTTTCCCTATCATTTGATGGTTCAAAAGTAGTCATAGGAAGGGAGCAATTTCTCATAGATGAAGCATTAATCTCAGAGGTGACTAAACTCCCTTGCACAGGAGAGAAGTGGTTCAAGACCACCATACCCAAAGATGTGGAGTTCAGGTCATATCTCAGGCTTGAGCATAGGGGAATGATATGGAAGAAGAGTGTGCCATCATCATGGCTGGAAGAGAACTGGCAGAAGCTGCTAAAGGCCATTGTGGTCTATTTGACCTATGAAGGGAGATACAATAGACCAATGATCTATCATTCAAACTCAAGAACCACTTCACAGGTAAGAACCCTCTTAATCTACCCTTTTATTTACACAGGAGTCTAGGGAATATGGCCCATGAATTGAAAGCCTAGCCATCCAAAATTGCTGGCAAGATGTGCCACCACGATCTTATCCAGCTATTGGTCTAGAAGTTGTTGAACAGAAGAAACATGGCTTGGCCTTATTTTCTATTCTGGAATGGCTTTGAGACAGGCCTTCAGCCAAAGGAGAAAGGAAAATCTCCTACCAAGAAATCTAGCACCCAAAGGAGTGGGAGAAGAAGGAGGAGAGATATTTCCCTAGCTACAGTAATAGAACAACCCCCCTCCTCCTCCAAGACCAAGAAGGAAAAAATAAATTTATATTTCAGTGAGAAATGTCAGGAGGCAGAAGCACACCAAGAGAATATCTTAAACCTACCCTATTCAGATTCTGGGGAAGAAAAAGAAGAGGATGCATCCCTCACTCTGCAAATTGTGCCATTGTCTAAATCATTGCCATCCCCCACACCACAGGAACAAGAAGAACCAACTAAAAGGGCTTCCTCCAGCAAACGTAGAAGTAAAAAGATCAATCTTCTACTGAGGCAGGTTTATGAAATGGAGGTCTTGGAAAGAGAGCTAAATAGAAATAATGAAACATTGACTAGGAGAAACAAGTTATTGCACAAGTCCTACCTGGAGCAGAGGGAAAGATACATCTTCTTGAAAAGGCTGAAAAAAAGATACCTAAGGGACAATACCAGGTTATACAAGATGGTGAGGCTCCAAAGGCTGCAGCTGAAAGAAGCCAAACCAAACCCTAGTAGCCACCTTTCCTTATCAACCCTAGCTGAAGCAGCCATTAGTATCCAACCACCTGAAATGAGCTAGGGCCCAGCAAACTCTCCAAACATGAAGCCCTCAGAAGAAGAAGGATGAGAAAATAGGCTTGGAAACGAATTTTTGAGTGAAAGCTAATAAATTTTGTGAAACAGGGCTTTCAGTGATTAAGTGGGTGCTGGAGCAGTCTGTTAACCGCCAAAAGCTTCTCTTTTCAGTAGTTAAAGGTTCTGATAGACTGGTCGCTTAACCACCGAAAGAGGACATAGGTTTAAAAGCGAGTCTTTGACAGACAGAACTGGATTTTGGGAACAACAGATGGCTCAGGGACATAAGTTAAAGATAAAAGGTGCTTACAGAAGTATCAGAAAGGGTCTTTTTAGATCTATTATGACAAAACAATGCCATAAAGTCACCAACCCTAGATTTCAAGGAGAAATCAATGGGTTAACTAACAGTGGACCAGCAGTAGTGATCATCAACAAATACTTCAGTTATTTAATGTTCACTCAGTGAACTAAATCTTCATTGTAGTTAGACAAATAGGTAGGTAGGGTTTGAAACCCTAATTTGAAAAAACATTCACTTTTGAGTATTTTTTGTAAAAACAGATCCAAGTTTCAAGATCTGTACTTTTTGTAAAAAGGCTATAAATCCTAAGATCGATTTTATAATAAAGGTTCAACTTCGGGGATTTATAAGCCTATAATGCTTTCATGCTTTTCATTTTACTTATTCATGAATATAATCTCTTTTGTTATGATCTGTTCATCCATCATCTATTTCTTTGTTGTACTTATGCCTGAATGTGTATTTAGGTCATTTTTAGATTGATTAAAAAGATGATAGTTGTCATCTTATTGGTTTGTTAGTGCAATTTGATTTATAAGTGCCATCCTTATCATGATTTAGCCATTTATATGCATGTGTTTTGTATGTAAATCTGCCAGCCTGATGATTTCTTCATCCTTGCACTTTATTTGTCAACTTCTGAGCAATTGTAACTAAAATCCTTGTAATTGAGTGAGTTTTATGTATTCCTTGAGAGTGGAAAGGTTATATAGGTCAACTGACTTGATCCATGTCAGAAAACCCTAAAAACATTGTAAGTGACCAGGCATCCTCAAGTGACAACCTAGAGGAGTTTCCTGGAATGATAAAAAATTTGTGTCGTTGCCGGTGAGAGGATACTGAAGCTTAGATTCCCTGGGGGACGACATAGATCCTTGCTTTGATGATAGACAAAGCTTGGACACTATTATGGTTGTAATAATATATCTGGAAACTACATTGATATAAGGTGGCTTCAAGAAGACCAAGTACGAGAGAAAACCCTGAGGGGCCACCAGCAACACCAGTTTCAGATCTAGAAGAAATTTTGAGAAGAGCTAGGGCTTTACTAAGACAGACCAGCAGTGCTGCACAAAAAGATACATCAGGTATTTCAAGAAATATTTCTGCTATTATTTATTCTACTGAAATTCTTAATTCTCAGAAATTTTTAGATACATCAAAAAAATCTAGGGTTTGGGCATCTTCAAGCACTGCTACTTGTGAATATCCAATCCCTGGTGACTCCACTGGGATAAGTATATCACCACCTTCTCAGCAAGTATCTTCATCAGTGCTGCCTTCCACAAACCTATCCATACCCATTTCCAATATGGCTGCCCCTCAATTGACCAAGATGGAAAGGATCCTGGTAGCTAGGCATGCAGCCCTAATTTTTCTAAATCCCTTCTAAGCCATGCCTACTGGGGATTATCTCAAGTATATGCCTAATTTTACAGGGGAAGGGGATTTCACTGTTAAAGAACATCTAGAGGCATTTCACAGCTATGCTAAAAATATTAAAATAGGGCATGAAGAAGTATGCACTAGGGTTTTTGTGCAAAGCCTAGATGGTCAGGCTAGGAAGTGGTTTAAGGAACTGCCTACTAGGTCAGTGGTAGGCATAGAGGCCCTAGATGACATTTTCCTAAAGCATTGGGGAGAAAGGAGAGACCACCTCTACTATATCACAGAATTCAACAACATGAAAAGAGAAAATGGGGAGTCTGTCTCCAACTTTACCAAGAGATTCAACAATATGTACAGCAAGATCCCTACTAAAATTAAGCCCACTGATACCTTGGGTAGGATAACTTATGAAAATGCCTTTGACTCCTTTTTTTCCTACTTCTCAGGGAAAGGAGGTCTACCTCCTTATCACTCATGCAAGATGATGCCCTAGAGGTAGATTCAAACATTCTGGCATCTCAGAAGGTCAAAGGGAATATAGATAAGAAGAAGCAACCAACAGACCCTAGTGGGGCTTTCGCATCAGAGAACAAGATTGACAAAATGACCAAACTGTTAGATAACCCGACTGTTGAAATGTCTAAATTGAAGGACCAATGACATCTACCTGTGAGGGGTAAAGGGCCAAGTGACTTTGCTCCTCGAAACCCAAATTTTGTTCCTTATAGAAGAGGAAACCCCCCAGTTTAGATTCTCAAAAGGGAGAGGAATCAAGGGGAATATCAAAGGATAAGAGATCCATTTCAAAATGTTGTATTAGAAGAAGAGCTAGAATTCATTGAAGAAGAAGGAGAAGCTGAAGACAACATCCACTTCATGGAGGATGAGGTGGACTGTTCTTTTCTGACATAGGAAGAATATGAGGAAGCCCTAATTGATGAACAGATCACTGAAGAGGATGTCTATCATGCTAATGGTCAGGGAGGTTACAATCTGAGGTCTAGGTTGGTTTCTCCTCTCAAGAAGAATGTTGTACCTGTCAAGCAGCCTATTGCACTAGCTAGAAAGGTTGATGTTTTACCAAACAAGGTGGCTGTCACATCCAAAGCATTGCAGAAACTAGCACCTTCAGCCATACCTGATCAAGTCCAACTCAAACCTACAGCTCATGGGGTAAGGTTTGGAGATAGGCTGAATTATTCTTTCAACCTTGAGTCTGAAATTAAAAAATTCAAAATCCCTTTCCCTTTAATTGAGCTAATGAAAAATGATGCATTCAAGTCCTCCATTTTGAATTCCCTTCAGCCCAAGGTGCACATTGACACTGACTTTGTGAACCTGCAAGATGACAAGCTTGTTGTAACCCTGGGCCCCATGATCGAATACCTAAAGGACTCATGCCCACCATTCTACATATCCTTGAATATCCATGATAAAATCCTCCATAACTGTATGTTGGATTCAGGAGCCTCTCATAACCTAATGCCAAAGGCTGTGATGGATGAGCTTGGCCTCAACATCACCAAGCCCTACCATGATTTATTCTCCTTTGACTCCAGGAAGGTCAAGTGCTTGGGCCTTGTCAAAGACCTTGTTGTGAACCTAACTTAGCTACTTTCGAAAGGCATAATGATGGACATTGTAGTGGCTGATATCCCTCCAAAATTTTCCCTCTTGTTGTCTCATTCATGGAGAAAAAGACTAGGTGGCACCCTTCAGATGGATCTCAAATATGCCACCATTCCCATGTTTGGAGGAGAGAATAAGAGGCTGTATAGGGAAAATCAGCTAGAATACATTATAATCAAGGAAAGAAACTGAGTGAATCACCCCATCTATGCAGTGGACACTGATTTTGGGTCATGCATTTTGAAAATAGATGATTCTTGGCAGACATCAGTCCAGCTCAATAAGCCCACCTGTTATCTCCCAAAATAATCTATTTTGATAGTGTGAAGAATTTAACTCATGCAACGAAGGATGTGATTATCGCTGATAGTTTGAAAGCCTCTGTTTTTGATTTGGGTGAAAAACTCACAACTTGTAGCTTTCGGTGGCTTAGGTGAGGCTCAGAACATCTCATTAGCCACTGAAAAGAGTCATCTTCAGTAGATTAGAAAGAAGTGCAACATATAAAATAACCACTGAAATAACATTTTTGACAGCAGGTCAGAGGTTTAGTCCTCTACAACGTGGTGTTTCAGAGGTTTAGTCCTCTATACTGCCAACAATATGAAGAATCTTGCGTTTTGAAGCATCAATGCGTTCAGTTTTGGGGTTTTGATCACCAACAAGTTAGTGGTTTAAAGCACTGATGCATATAGTTTTGGGGTTCTGATCATGACGTTAGTGGTTTGAGACACCGATACTGTGGCAACGTTCAGGTGTAAAGATATGATCCTTAGTGCCTAGAGCTTCCAATCGTCGATCGTGATGTTAGTGGTTTGAAACGCTGACACTGCGGTAGCATTCATTCTTGAGGTTAGATATTTTGATTGCCGATGCTTAGAAGTTAGTGGTTTGAATCACCGACACTGCGGCAGCACCGAGGTTTAAAGTTCCGATGGGTTAGTGGTTAGAGCTTCCGATCGTCGACAGGTTAGTGGTTAGTCTTCTTGACCTCCGATGCTTAACCATCATGACATTAGTGATTTGAAACACCGACACTGTAGCCACATTCAGCTAAGAGCTTTCAATTTCCAACCATGGCAACGGGGTGAAAGAAAAAATTTCGACAGATTAAGAAAGAAAGATAACGCCAGTTAACCGTCGAAACGCTGGCTTTTGGCGGCTAATTTACATTGGACTAGCAGCAGTGATCACTAGCAACTACTTCAGTTATTTAATGTTCACTCAGTGAACTAGATGTTCATCAAAGTTAGACAAATAGTTAGGTAGGGTTTGAAACCCGAATTTGGAAAAACTATCACTTTTGAGTATTTTTGTGAAAACAGATCAAAGTTTCAGGATCTGTACTTTTTGTAAAAGGATATAAATCCTAAGATCGATTTTATAATAAGGGTTCAACTTCGGGGATTTATAAGCCTATAATGCTTTCATGCTTCTCATTTTACTTATTCATGATTATAAGCTCTTTTGTTATAGTCTGTTCAGCCATCGTCTCTTTCTTTGTTGTACTTATGCCTGAACGTGTATTTGGGTCATTTTTAGATTGATTAAAAAGCTGATAGCTATCATCCTATTGGTTTGTTAGTACAATTTGATTTATAAGTTCCATCCTTATTAGGATTTAGCCATTTATATGCATGTGTTTTGTATGTAAGTCTTCTAGCCTAATGAGTTCTTCATCCTTGCACCTTATTGTCAACTTCTGAGCAATTGTAACTAAAATCCTTGTAATTGAGTGAGTTTTATGCATGCCTTGAGAGTGGAAAGGTTATATAGGTCAACTAACTTGATCCATATTAGAAAACCCTAAAAACATTGTAAGTTACCAGGCATCCTCGAGCTACAACCTAGAGGAGTTTCCTGGAGTGATAACAAATTGGCGCAGTTGCCGGGCAGAGGAGACTGAAGCTCAGCTTCCCTACTAGATGACATAGATCCATGCTTTGATGATAGACAAAGCTTGGAAACTATTATGGTTGTAATGATCTATCTGGCGAATCCATTGATATAAGGTGGATTCAAGAAGACCAAGTACCAAAGAAAACCCTAAGGGGCCACCAACAACACCAGTTTCAGATCCAGAAGAAATTTTGAGGAAAGCTAGGGCTTTACTAAGACAGACCAGCAGGGATGCACAAAAATATACATTAGGTATTTCAAGAAATATTTCTGCTATTATTTCTGCTGCTAAAATTCTTAATTCTCAGAAACTTTTAAATACATAAAAAAAATATAGGGTTTGGGCATCGTCAAGCACTACTGCTTGTGAAGATTCAATCCCTGGTGACTCCACTGGGATAAGTACACCACCACCTTCTCAGCAAGTATCTTCATCAGTGCTACCTTCCACAACCCTGTCCATCCCCATTTCTAGTATGGCTTCCACTCAATTGACCAAGATGGAAAGGATCCTGGTAGCTAGGAATGCACCCCTAATTTTTCCAAATCCCCTCGCAGCCATGCCTACTGAGGATTATCTCAAGTATATGCCTAATTCTACAAGGGAAGGGGATTTCACTGCTGAAGAACATCTAGAGGCATTTTACAGCTATGCTGAAAATATTAACATAGAACAAGAAGATGTATGGACTAGGATTTTTGTGCAAAGCCTAGATGGCCAGGCTAGGAAGTGGTTTAAGGAATTGCTTGCTGGATCAGTGGTAGGCATAGAGGCCCTAGATGACATTTTCCTAAAGCATTGGGGAGAAAAGAGAGACCACCTCTATTATATCATAGAATTCAACAACCTAAAAAGAGAAAATGTGGAGTCTGTCTCCAACTTTACCAAGAGATTCAACAATATGCATAGCAATATCCCTACTGAAATTAATCCCACTGATAGCTCAACTAGGATAACTTATGTAAATGCCTTTGACTCTGACTTTTGCCTACTTCTCAGAGAAATGAGGTCTGCCTCCTTATCACTCATGCAGGATGCTGCCCTAGAGGTAGAGTCAAAGATTCTGGCATCTCAGAAGGTCAAAGGGAAGATAGACAGGAAGAAGTAGCCAGCAGACCCTAGTGGGGCTTCTGCATTAGAGAACAAGATTGAAAAAATGACCAAACTGTTAGATAACCTGACTGGTGAAATTTCTAAATTGAAGGACTAAGGACATCCACCTGTGAGGGGTAAAGGGCCAAGTGACTTTGCTCCTCGAAACCCAAATTGTGTTCCTTATAGAAGAGGGAACCCCCCAGTTCAGATTCTCAGAAGGGAGAGAAATCAAGGGGAATATCAGAGGATAAGAGCTCCATTTCAAAATGCTATATTAGAAGAAGAGCCAAAATTCATTGAATAATAAGGAGAAGCTGAAGACAACATCCACTGCATGGAGGATGAGGTGGACTGTTTATTTTTGACATAGGAAGAATATGAGGAAGCCCTAATTGATGAGCATATCACTGAGGAGGCTATCTATCAGGCTAATGGTTAGGGAGGTTACAATATGAGGTCTAGGCTGGTTATTCCTCTCAAGAAAAATGATGTACCTATCAAGCAGTTTGCTACACCAGCTAGAAAGGTCGTTGTTTTACCAAACAAGGTGGTTGTCACATCCAAATCATTGCCAAAACCAACACCTTCAGCCATGCCTAATCAATTCCAACTTGTTAGAATAATCAACCCATAGTTAGCTACCTTAGACATTAATTTAATCATTTTTGTCTTATTTTCGTAGTTTCATGATTCCACCTTATGCAAGTTGTCATCTACACATCCATAGTGGTCAAACTTGCCTATTTTGACTCATCGAGTGCTTGGGAAACCTCAAGGAATCAATTCTACTTTATTCCTGGCCTCCTAGGTGCCCTTCTGCTTTTTCAGTGCTTTAAGGCAATTGGGAAAGTTTGACTAGGTGAGGTTAACTAGTTTTTTGTCCTCCACTCTTTTCTCCTATTAAAAGCATGTATGAGTTGTCCTTCCATCACCCTTTATCTTGCCTAAGTGCTTTTGCCAATTCGTGAGCTCCTTGACTGATTTGGAAACTACTTTATGCACCTATGGGGGATTTGCTTAATTTTACTAAGCCTGCTTTTGAATAGATTCGAATTGTCTCCTCATGCATTCGAATCCCTTACGTAATTATTTATTGCAGCAGCCTATGATGTTACAGGGTTGGCTATTGTACACTGATTTAATATAGTTTAGTGTTCATCTCCATATTCAGTCTCTTTTGTGAGTGATTTTGCATGTACAATTGATAATTGTTGTGAGTAAAATTGTTCTATCACTAGGTTCAATTTCCACATGGTATCAAAGCCATTGTAGATTGATTTCTCTCCTTCAAATTTATTTTTCAGGTTCAACATCAGTGACTGGGAGCCTTCTACTGACAGCCAGGACAATTTTTGAGCTATGGATCAATCTCAGAAGATCATCTTGACTCCCTTCAATTTATTTGAATGGAAATCAGAGATGGAGATACTATTGAGAGTGAAAGGCCTCTACAGGGTGACTATGGCAACATAAGCAGATCCCAATGTAGCTGTAGAGAAGATAAAATGGCACAACAAGAGGGATGAGGCCTATGGTCTCTTGTGTCTGAGTATTTCCGGAGACCTCCTTTTCCATCTTGATGGATTGACATCACTGAATGAAGTATGGGAGAAGATTACTGATCTTTTTGGAAAGACAGATGAGATGAGGGGACATCAATTTGAGAATGAACTGATCTCCCTGAGTCCCAATAGCTTTGAATCCTTGCAACTCTATTTCCCCAAGTTCAAAGCACTTGTTTTGTAGCTAAAATAATGTGGGATCGAAAAGAAGGATGATCAGCTGGTCTTGGCCATACTCTTGAAGCTTGACCCTGACTATTCAGTGTTTGTTTTGACCTTCTATGCCACAAAGTTGACAGCTCGAACCTGGAAGATGCCTAGCCTTGCAGATTTCATGGAATCTCTCACACAAGAACAAGATAAGCTGGTGATGATGGGCACCATCAAACCATCCAAAGACCAAGATCTAGTTGCTAGAGATTTGAAGGTGGATTCAAAAAGAAAAAAGAAAGCTAAAAAGCCACCTGAACAAAAGAGAGACAAGAACAAGTCTCCAGAGGAGCCTCAAGGTTCAAAGAAGAACTACCAGAAGAAGAAAAACAAAGGAGAAATGAGCAAGTGCGCATACTGCAGTGAGGGCAATCATACTGAGAACTCCTGCATGAAGAAGCAAATAGACATGCTGACCCAACTCCTAGAGAATAATGGCATCTCCCTTCGAGACAGCTCAAAGAAGAGAGAAGGAGGATCAAGTTCAGAAGACAGAGAGAGAGTTCATGCATTGGTTGCTGGCACATCAAGCTCGCCTATTTTCATCATTGATTCTGGAGCTTCAAGACACATGATTTAGACCAAGGAGGCATTCGCCTCACTTGACATGTCGAAAGGTCCACCAATAGTACTGGGAGATGACTCTCTCACTGAAAGTTTGGGCAAAGGGAGGATTGATCTTGATCATGGTCAGTTCAACAATGTGCTATATGTTCCTAGTCTTGCCTCCAACCTCTTATCAGTGTATCAGATGACTCACATTGGGTATCCAAAGAAGGTTATATTCTCCCCTGATGAAGTTGAGATCACAGAGATCTCAAGTGGTAAAGTCATTGCAAAAGGAGTTGCAAATCATACTTCAAAGGTATACATGTTCTCACACTTCCTACCCTACTCAAACCCGTCTTCTCTTCTGATTCATGCTAATGAGGCAAGCAAGATTTGGCATGAAATATTTGGCCACCTAAATTACAAGTATCTTTCAGATCTTAGTGAAAAAGAGATGGTAATAGGGTTACCCAAGATAAAATTTTCCAAAGGAGTCTGCCAAGGTTGTATCCTAGGAAAACACCCAGAGCATAAATTTGAGAGAGCTAGTCATGAGAGAACCTCTGCACCCCTTGAGTTGATCCACAGTGATGTTGCTGGCCCATTCCCTCATATGTCCATGATTCAAGCCAAATATGCATTGACTTTCATAGATGACTTTTCCAGGTATTGCTGGGTTTACTTCCTAAAACACAAGTCTGAAGTTTTTGGCCTCTTCAAAGTCTTTAAGGCTTTGGTTGAAAACCAGTCTGGGAGGAAACTCAAGGTCCTCAAATCTGAAAATGGTGGTGAGTATTTCAAGTTTGAGTTTATCCAATATTGTGCAGATGCAGGTATTCATATGCAGCATTCTATCCCTTACACACCACAGTAGAATGGTGTTGCTGAGAGGAAGAACAGATCACTGAAGGAGATGGCAACATGCATGATGGAGGCAAAAACTTTTCCACCAAAGTACTATGCTGAAGCTATAAACTATGCATCCTATATCCAAAATAGGGTGCCTCATAAACAACTTGATGGTATGACTCCTTTCAAAGCATGGAGTGGGCAGAATCCAGGTGTGACCCATTTCAGGATTTTATGGCTCAAAGGCTTGGGCTAGAATTCCAACAGAAAAGAGGAAGGATTTGCAGCCCCAAATCCAAGAGTGTCTATTTGTTGGGTACTCTGAAGATTCAAAAAATTACAAGTTGATCAATTTGAGCACAAACAAATCCTTCATTCAAAGGTGTGTTCAGTTTCAAGAAGAACCCCTAGCAGCAGTGGAAGTTGGAGAAGCCTCTTCACCACTAGATCCTCTGAAAGTAAGTGAAGAGATTGTTGAACATGCTGATTCTGATATGTCTGATAGTTATGAGTTTATTGCAGATCCTAACATCCCTACAAGGCCAAAATTGGCAGCCAAGACCATTCATGCAGCAGGAGAGCTAGCTGGGAATCCCAATGACTCTAGGAGAACTAGATCTCAATTTGAGAGTGCTCTGTGCATGAAGGATCCTATGTTTGCTGAGAAATGCTATCTTATGGTGGAATTATATTCTTAGAAATATGAATATACATTAGGAGATCCAAGATGGCAATCAGCCATGAAGGAAGAGTTCATCTCACTCCAGAAGAGCAACACTTGGGAGCTGGTAGATCTTCCCCCAGGGAGGAAGCTAATTCAGTGTAAGTGGGTGTACAAGACCAAATTTGCTGCTGATGGTTCACCTATGAAGTACAAGGCCATATTGGTATCCAAGGGCTACTCACAGGTTCATGGCATAGATTACAATGAGACCTTTGCACCAGTGGCAAAGATGGACTCCATCAGGCTAGCCTTAGCCATTGCAGCTTCAAAGCAATGGGAGGTACATCACATGGATGTAAAGTGTGCCTTCCTGAATGGAGATCTCACTGAAGAGATATACATGCATCAGCCTCAAGTATTTTCTACTAACCCATCTCTTGTGTGCAGGTTGAGAAAGTCATTGTATGGGATAAAGCAAGCCCCCAGGGCTTGGTATGCCAAGATTGATAGCTTCTTTCTATCACTGAATTTTGTTCGGTGCAAATCAGATCCAAATGTCTATTTGAAGTTAATTAATGGTTAATTAATGATCATTGTGTCATATGTTGATGACCTTCTCATTACAGGAAGCTCAAAGGATGAGATTGCTTCCTTGAAGGGTGCAATGAACCAAGCCTTTTCCATGACAGATTTAGGGCTCTTAAGCCAATTCTTGGGGCTTGAGATTGCTCAAACCAAAGCTGGAAACAAGGTGCACCAGTCCAATTATGCCTTGGATTTGCTGAAAAAATTCAGAATGAAGGATTGCAAGCCAAGCAAGACTCCTTTCCTTTCAGGAGTGAAGCTGGAAGAAGCTGATACTTTACCTATGGTAAACAATACACTGTATAGGCAATTGATTGGATGTTTGTTGTATCTTACACATACTAGACCTGATCTTTATTATGCAGTAAGTGTGGCTTCTAGATACATGGATCAGCCTCATGAGATCCATTGGAAAGCAGCCAAAAGGATCCTTAACTTTGTTCAGGGAACAAGGACACATGGGATCTTCTATAAAGCAAAATCTGATCTTGATTTGATTGGGTTTACTGACAGTGATTGGGCAGGTGATAGCACAGATAGAAATTCCACATTAGGATATGTGTTCATGCTTGCAGAAGGGCCAATCATCTGGTCAAGCAAGAAACAGAGTGCCATTTCACTCTCATCTACAGAAGCAGTGTATAGAGGAGTTGTAAATGCAGCAACTCAATGTTTATGGTTGCAGGGGTTACTTGGAGAGTGTGGCTTCGAATCAGAGTACTCAACTACCATCTACTGTGATAACCAGAGTACCATTCAAATCTACAATGATCCAGTTCAGAAGCAGAGAACCAAACACATTGAGATTCATATGCACTACATCAGAGAGCTTGTGCATGATGGCACCATTCACCTACTCTTCTGTTCATCTTCAGAACAAGTAGCTGATATCTTTACCAAAGAATTTTGTGAGAAGACCTTCAGCAATCTCAAATCACTACTGGGGATTGTTGATCATGCTATGAAGCATGAGTGAAGACAATATTTCCAAATTTTGTTTTACAGTCCATGTTTAAGGGAGGATTTTCCCATTGGGTTTTTGCCTCTTTCCTTGGTTAAATGGACATGCAGTATGTAAAGGGTGACTAAGCCTTGTTGCTAGGCCCTATAATTTTCTGATATATTATTCATAATTTAGGCTTAAGGGGGGGTGTTAGAATAATCAACCCATAGTTAGCTACCTTAGACATTAATTTAATCATTTTTGTCTTATTTGCCTAGTTTCATGATTCCACCTTATGCAAGTTGTCATCTACACATCCATAGTGGTCAAACTTGCCTATTTTGACTCATGGAGCACTTGGGAAACATCAAGGAATCAATTCTACTTTATTCCTGGCCTCCTAGGCACCCTTCTGCTTTTTCTGCTTTATTGCCTGCCTTTTTAGTGCTTTAAGGCAATTGGGAAAGTTTGACTAGGTGAGGTTAACTAGTTTTTTGTCCTCCACATCCTCCACTCTTTTCTCCTATGAAAAGCATGTATGATTTGTCCTTCCATCACCTTTTATCTTTCCTAAGTGCTTTTGCCAATTCGTGAGCTCCTTGACTGATTTGGAAACTACTTTATGCACCTATGAGGGATTTGCTTAATTTTAGTAAGCCTGCTTTTGACTAGATTCGAATTGCCTCCTCATGCATTCGAATCCCTTATGTAATTATTTATTGTAGCAGCCTATGATGTTATAGGGTTGGATATTGTACACTGAGTTAATACAGTTTAGTGTTCAGCTCCATATTCAGTCTCTTTTGTGAGTGATTTTGCATGTACAATTGATAATTGTTGTGAGTAAAATTGTTCTATCACTGGGTTCAATTTCCACACAACTGATCATGAGGTAAGGTTTCTAGATAGGCTTCATTATTCTTTCAACCTCAAGTCTGAAATTCAAAAATTTAAAATCCCTTTCCCTTTAATTGAGCTAATGAAAAATGATGCATTCAAGTCCTCCATTCTGAATTCCCTTCATCCCAAGATGCACGTTGACACTGACTTTGTGAACCTACAAGATGATAAGCCTATTGTAACCCTAGGCCCCATGATTTAAAACCTAAAGGACTCCTTCCCACCCTTCTATATATCCTTGAACATCCATGATAAAATCCTCCATAACTGTCTGCTGGATTCAAGAGCCTCTCATAACCTAATGCCGAAGGCTGTGATGGATGAGCTTGGCCTCAGCATCACCAAGCCCTACCATGATTTATTCTCTTTTGACTCCAGAAAGGTCAAGTGCTTGGGCCTCATCAAATACCTTGTTGTGAACCTAACTCAGCTACCTTTGAAAAGCATTGTGATGGACATTGTAGTGGCTGATATCCCTCAAAAATTCGGCCTCTTGCTGTCTCAGTCATGGAGAAAAAGACTAGGTGGCACTGTTCAGATGGATCTCACATATGCCACCTTTCCCATGTTTCGAGGGGAGACGAAGAGGTTGTACAGGGAAAATCAGCTGGCATACATTATAATCAAGGAGAGCAACTCAGTGAATCACCCCATCTATGCAGTGGACACTAATTTTGGGTCTTGCATTTTGCAAATAGATGATACTCAGCAGACATCAGTTCAGCTCACTAATCCCACCTCTCAGTAGCCCGAAGAAGTAACAACAACAATCTGGACCATGTATTTTGATGGGGATAGTACTCAAAGCTCAGCAGGTGCAGGTGTAGTATTGATCTCCCCATCTAAGGAAAACATTCACCTATCTTATAATCTTGATTTTAAAACCACTAACAACATAGCAGAATATGAAGCATTTTTGCTAGGATTTAAAGCTTCCAAGGAGATGGGGATCATGTGCATGAATACTTTTGGAGATGTAGACATCATCATACAGCAGGTCAACAACACTTTTCAGACAAAAAATATTAGACTCAAGGCCTACAAGCACAAGGTATGGAAACTCAGAGACTCCTTTATGTTTTTTGAACTGTCATATATTCCTAGGGCTTTGAATCGCCTGGCTAATTACCTGGCTGTCTCTACAAGTCTGTTTGTTCCTCCTTTACTCCCTAAGCTCAACTATGATTTTCAGGTCAAGTACAGACCCTCTCTGCTAGATAATGTAAAATTTTGGAGGGCGTTTGAGAATGATGATGAGATTAGTAAGTTCCTTCAGTTAGTAAATTAATTCTCTGACATACACATAGACCAGGAAAACCTAAATTTGGAGGAACCCAAAAATATCAAGTTAAAATATAAAGTGGCTTATCAGAACATTATCCAATTTCCCAACAACTAATACCCTGAGTTCTAATACCACTGGGAGAGTTGTTTGATCACAATGGCATCCCTTTCAAGCCTTCCAAAAAGGAGCTAGATAATTTTATCCAAGAGCAAAACATAGGAATCCAAATCCATCCAAAACTGATAAATCTATCCACTGGGTCGACTGCTGTTCAGAGGTCTGAATTTTGCCGCTTGATAAAAGAGTTTTCTGATGTCTTTGTATGGGAGTATAATGACCTAAAAACATATGATACAAACATCATTAAGCACCGGATTCCTTTGGAGAAGGACACCATTCCTTTCAAACAGAAGCTGAGACCCATCAACCCTCTCCTATTACCAGTGATTGAAAAAGAGATCCACAAGCTCCTCAAAGCCAAGATCATAATTCCCCTAAGGTATTCCAAGTGGATTGCAAACCTAGTAGTGGTAAGAAAGAAAAATGGAGAAATCAAATTGTGTGTGGATTTTAGAAACCTGAACAAGTGTTCCAAGAAAGACAACTATCCACTCCCCAAGATGGAACACCTACTGCAAAAAGTCTCGAGAGCTAGGGTTATGTCCTTCCTTGATGGATTCTCTGGATACAACCAAGTTGTTGTGCACCCAAATGAACAAGAGAATACTGCCTTTACCACCCCGTGGGGCACCTTCATGTATGCTAAAATTCCATTTGGGCTAATGAATGTTGGGGCTACTTTTCAGAGAGCTATGGACCTATCTTTTGTAGGGCTAAAAGATAAGTTTGTGTTGATATATTTAGATGACCTAACAGTTTACTCTCATAGCTATCATGCCCACTTAAAACATCTAAGGAAGGTATTTCTGAAGTGCAGAAGGTATGGAATATCATTGAACCCCAAGAAGTCCCAGTTTGCACTCAATGAAGGAAAGCTCCTAGGCCACATAGTCTTAGCTGAAGATGTAAAGATAGATCCGGTGAGGGTGGAAGCAATCCAAAAGCTGTCAATACCAAGGTAAAAAAGAGACATTCAATCTTTTTAGGCAAGATAAAATTTGTCAGAAGGTTCATTCCAAATTTCTCCGAGCTGGTAAAGCATATAAAAGTCATGCTAAAAAAGGATCCAAAAATAAAGTGGACTGACCAGGCAAGAAATTATTTTGAAGACATCAAGAAGGCTATCATGTAGGCCCCAACCCTAATTAGTCCTGACGACACCAAAGGTTTTTACACTTTCTCTTTTGCATCTTATGACACAGTGGAAGTTGTACTATTAGAAAAGAATGATGAAGGTCTTGATCATCCAATTGCATTCTTCAGCAGAACCCTAAGAGATGTTGAGCTGAAGTATTTCCCAATTAAGAAGCAGGATTATGCTCTCATAAAATCTTTGAAGACTTTCAGAATCTACATTCTCCATGCAAAGGTCATTGCATATGTCCCATTAGTTGTTGTGAAGTATGTTTTGACTCATCCTGACATTGATGGGAAGAGAGATAAGTGGATTGTGAGACTCATTGAGTTTGATATAGAGGTGAAACCCACCAAGCTGGTAAAGGGACTAGGTCTGGCCAAACTCATGGCCAAAGTAAATTGTGAACTGATGGGAATAAATTTCACATGTGTCAAATCAGCAAAGGTTCAGATGGTGAGAGTAGTGGAAACAGAAGTAAATCAAGATCAGATTGAAATTCCATCAATAGCTGAAAACATAGATTCATGTGAGTGGTACTCGGGTATCATTCAATTTTTGCAAAAATTAGAAGTTTCTCCTGATCTCACTCCTGACCAGGCACGAGCTCTTAAGTTGAAATCTATTAAATTTTGCATAATTGACAAAATGTTGTACTGGAGAGATCAGTCTGCATTTTTGCTAAGGTGTCTAGATAAAGAGGAAGCAAAGCAGGTCATGCATCACTTTCATTCCAGCAAATGTGGAGGCCACCACTATTGGAAAACCACAGCCCACAAGATCTTAAGAGTAGGATACTATTAGTGAGTCATCTTTGCTGATGTATGCACATTTGTAAGGGCATGTGACCAATGCCAAAGATTTGTAGGGAAGCAGCTGTTAAATTTTCATATGCTTAGCTAAGACATCAGTATTTCATTTCATTTTTATAACAAAAGCATATAAACATGACCACTGAAAGATAGACAAGCACAACCATACAAAAGGAACACAAACATTTATCCTGGGAAAACCCTAAAGGGAAAAACCCAACAAAATCTTCCTCAATATAGATGTCCCAAAAAGATAAAAGATAAAACCAGCAAGGAGATCAAAGCCTGATCCTCCTCCTTCTCCAGCTACTTCTCTTCTCCGCAAGTGTGCTACTCAAGTGAGTGTGTGTCCTCAAATGAGGAGAGATACACCTCTATTTATATTCATCTGTTCACTTCAATTAATTCATCCGACATGTAGGCTCGAGTTAATCATGTAGGCTCAAGTTACACATGTAGGCTCAAGTAACCACACTGGGGTGCTAATGACCCACCTTTATATTAGAGGGGACAACCTCATGACTCTTATTAGTTCTTCTGGTTAGAAACATCGAGGTACAATATAATACAATTGGTTCTCCTGGTAGGACCATCGGGGACCACAGAAGATACATATAGAATATTCTTCGAAGTTACAATATTTCAGCACTCCCCCTTAACGATAAGGGTATTCTACAACAACATCAACAACAAAAATAGTAGGAGAGAGATAGAGGACATCATCAGCATCATCAAGGTAACACATCTATAAATCATTGGAATCTTTTCAACATTATGTAGTCTTCATCTTCAATCTTCAGTATTCATCATCATTAATACTTTGACTGCTTCGATCAGCAACATCTTCAGCACTTTGACCTTTCGATCAGCAACATCATCTTTAGCACTTTGACCTTTCAATCAGTAACATCATCTTCAGCACTTTGACCTTTCGATCAGCAACATCATCTTCAGCGCTTTGACCTTTCAATGAGCAACATCATCTTCAACACTTCGACCTTTCGATCAGTAACATCATCTTCAACACTTTGACCTTTCGATTAGTAACATCATCTTCAGTTCTTTGACCTTTCGATTAGCAACATCATCTTCAGCACTTTGACCTTTCGATCAACAGCATCATCTTCAGCACTTTGACCCTTCGATCAGAAACATCATCTTCAACACTTTGACCTTTCGATCAGCAACAACATCATCATCATACTCTGATCTTTTGATCAGAAACATCATCATGAAAATATCATCATCATCAAAACATCATTATCATCAAAACATCAACATCATCAAAACATCAACATCATCATCATCAAAACATCAACATGATCCTTCCTTTCAGAATTACGGGATCAACATGTCTGTGGTACTCAGACGATCCTTCCTGTCAGAATTACGGGATTTAGGTCTTTACGGAGTTACTAACGATCCTTCCTTTCGGAATTATGGGATCAACACATCTGTGGAGCTTAGACGATCCTTCCTTTCAAAATTACAGGATCAATTCTTTACGGAGCTACTAATGATCCTTCCTTTCGAAATTATGGGATTTAGGTCTTTATGGAGTTGCTAACGATCCTTCCTTTCAGAATTATGGGATCAACACATTTGTGGAACTCAAACAATCCTTCCTATTGGAATTACGGGATCAACACATCTGTGGAACTCAGACAATCCTTCCTGTTGGAATTACGGGATCAAGTATTTACGGAGCTACCAATGATCCTTCCTTTCAAAATTATGGGATTTAGGTCTTTATGAAGTTACTAACAATCCTTCCTTTCCGAATTACAAGATCAACACATCTGTGGAACTCAAACAATCCTTCCTATTGGAATTACGGGATCAAGTCAATAATCCTTCCTTTCGAAATTACGGGATTTAGGTCTTTATGGAGTTACTAACGATCCTTCCTTTCAGAATTACGGGATCAACACAGTTGTGGAACTCAAAAAATACTTCCTATTTGAATTACAGGATCAAGTCAATGATCCTTCCTTTCAAAATTATAGGATTTAGGTCTTTACGGAGCTACCAATGATCCTTCCTTTCGGAATTATGGGATTTAGGTATTTATAGAGTTACTAACAATCCTTCCTTTCGGAATTACAGGATCAACACATCTGTGGAACTTAGACAATCCTTCCTATTGGAATTACAGGATCAAGTCAATGATCCTTCCTTTTGGAATTATAGGATTTATGTCTTTACGGAGTTACTAACAATCCTTCCTTTCGGAATTACGAGATCAACATAGTTGTGGAACTCAGACAATCCTTCCTATTGGAATTATGGGATCAAGTCAATGATCCTTCCTTTCGGAATTACGAGACTTAGGTCTTTACGGAGTTACTAATGATCCTTCCTTTCGAAATTACGGGATCAACACATCTGTGGAACTCAGACAATCCTTCCTATTGGAATTACGGGATCAAGTCAATGATCCTTCCTTTTGGAATTACAGGATTTAGGTCTTTACGGAGTTACTAACAATCCTTCCTTTTAGAATTACAGGATCAACACAGTTGTGGAACTAAGACAATCCTTCCTATTGGAATTACGGGATCAACACGCATTCTTGAGTACCAAAGTCACTGGATCTATTCTGAACCGAGGTTCAAGGATGATACAATCCTACCACCTTCTCGATGACCGAAGTTCACCAGATCCATTTTGAACCAAATTTCAAGGATGATACAATCCTGCCACCTTCTTGATGACCGAAGTTCACTAGATCCATTCTGAACCGAAGTCTAAGGATGATACAATCCTGCCACCTTCTTGATGACCGAAGTTCAACGGATCCATTCTTAACCGAAGTCCAAAGATGATACAATCCTGCCACCTTCTCGATGATCGAAGTTCATCGGATCCATTCTGAACTTAAGTCCAAGGATGATACAATCCTACCACCTTCTCGATGACCAAAGTTCACCGGATCCATTCTGAACTGAAGTTCAAGGATGATACAATCCTGTCACCTTCTCGATGACCGAAGTTCACCAGATCCATTCTGAATTGAAGTTCAAGGATGATACAATCCTGCTACATTCTCAATGACCGAGGTCACCGAATCACTTCTGGACATATGTACCAAGATGATAAAATCCCTCTTCATTCTCGAAGACCAAGGTCTCTGGATCACTTCTGGACATATGTCCTAGGATGATACAATCCCATGGCAACATCACTACTCCCCCTTTTGGGGAAGGTCTTTTCGAACCACACCAATCTTTTCTTGAAAGTGTTCGAACTTTACTCGGGACAGAGGCTTCATCAGCACATCATCATCTAAACCATCATCATCTACATCTTCAGTATGTGAATACTGAACTATCACCATTTGTATCTCCAGTATGTGAATACTAAAAGTATCATCATCTATATCTTCAGAAAAAAAATCCGGAATCACCATCATCTGCATCTACAGTATGTAAATACTGAAACATCATATATATCTTCAGTATGGGAATACTAAAACATCATCATCTGCATCTTATCTCATATGTAGAAATGCCGGATTTCTATGTGTTACGACGGAACACGGGGTTCTCTGTTATCACAACTCTGGTTATCACATAGAATCATTGTAGTATCCATCTTTAGGTCAAAGAGACATGATATTAGCTTCTGAAGCTATATGACTTCACAACTTAGCAGAGCAATCTGCTATGTATTCTGCTTCAGCCATGCTAAGAGAAACACTTGACTGTTTCCTGCTAAACCATGAACTCATAGAAAACACCAAACAAAAGCACCTACCTGGTGTACTTTTCCTGTCTGAGATACTTCCAACCCAATCTACATCTATATAGCCATACAATTTGTGGTAATGTCTACCATCATAGTATAGACCAAGGTCTATAGTCCCTTTCAGATATCTCATCACATGTTTTGCAACTACTAGGTGAACCCGTCTTGGTTGAATAAGATATTTAATTAAGGTGTTCACGGCAAAACAAATGCCTGGTATGGTATTTGTTAAGTACATCAATGAACCAATGATCTATCTATAATGAGTCGCATCCACTAACTATGATGAGTCATCAGCTAACAGCTTCAGGTTGGAGTCCATGGGTGTGGCCATGGCTTTGTATTCCTTCATATTTTTGGACCTAGGAAATAAAGTATTAGACCAAGGTCTAAATTATTCAGTAGACTTCTTCTTGCATTCTACAATTTGTTTCACATTCTCTGTCAGAAATAGGTCATCCACATATAATAATAGGATGACAGGTTCATCTTCTTCAACCTTGAGATAAAGGTTAGGATCAACGTTAATCTTGGCAAATCCCATGCTCGTTAGAAAACTATCTCTTCTTCCATACCAAGCTCTCGGAGCTTGCTTCAGACCATAGAGGGCCTTCTTCAACTTGCATACGTGAGTCCATATGTCTTCAACTTCAAATCCTTGTGACTATTCGATGTAAAACTCTTCCTTAATAATACCATTAAGGAAGGCTTGTCTTTACTTCATCATGGAAGAAACTACCATGATAGTTCTGAAGGAAGTATACCTTTCTTCTTGGAGTAAGTGTCTCTTCAGAATTAATTTCCTCTTTCTAAGAGAAGCCACAAGTCTTGCCTTACTTCTATCAGGAGCATATTTTATCTTACTGATCCATTCGGAAGATACCACATTCTTGCTTTTTGGTTTGAGTATTATATCCCAAACATCATTCTAGTATTATTTCATCATAACATCTTTCATGAGTTCATCTTGTCAGGTCATCAACATATCCTAGTCTTCTGCATTCAACCTTGAAGGTTGGAACCCAATTTACTCTTGGTAAAGTCTCGATCCATCAAGAAGCTATCCATCATGTCGTACCATGTCGAAATCAGATATCTTCTATAGTCACTCCCCCTAAAGTGGAGTATTATCTTCCCTCTTCATTCTGTACAGGTGGTTCTATGCTTGAAATATACTTGTCAATAGAGTATGTCATGTCATAGTCTATTCTTTCATAGGAAAATCATGAACCTTGCTTTGTACACTTGTTCTTGTAGATCCATATGGAAGATACTACGTACTTCCCTTTATGTCTCAAAATCATATCGAATACATCATTCCTCATGATCAACTATTATTCTTTGATCATAGCTTCTTTCATAGCATTCTTTTCTTCATCTTGAGCTATCTCTCATACCCATGGTGGTATTCATCCTTCGAGGTGGATCTACTGCTCTTTGAAGCTCTTTCTTTCGTCATGGTGTCTCTGACCCTGGGAGCTTCAAATTCATGTTTATTGGAGTGAATCTTTAATTGTCATCACTTGTTCTTTGGAACAAGTCTCATCCTTCTTTTCTTGTAGGAGGTTGTACAGGACCTTTCCTACAATTCAAATGCACCAGTTACATGGTTAGAACTATAAAACATATGCATAATGACAAATTATTTTAACCAATACAACATTCATCCATGTCTCACGGAAAATTTCTAGATGTATTCCATCTTTACCATGACATCATTGAGATTGTGCACTAATCCAATATGTCAGCAAAGAGGTTTGATAAGTAGCAATGGAGAGTTGTATGGCACCATGAGCTACTTACCCATCACAAGCATATTAGTAGTATACAGTCATTAATGCAAACAATCTATCAAGCATAACACATCAACTAAATATAATCAAAGGCATAACAAAACAATATCATGCAATGACAATTGAATACATATCTTTTATTTGTTTCGTGGGTAGACTCCTTGATCCTTCTACTTCATCATCTTCTTCATTCATGACATCATCATTTCTTATCCAAATGATAAGATGGATAAGAGGTTCTTTAAGAATTGATTTCTTCACATTCCTCATCGCTTGAGGGATCTTCTTTGAATGATGAGAGCTTGATCTTCATTTGCTTCCATCTTCTTCTTCTCTTCTTATGAGTCGAGCTTCTTCTTCTTCCCAGATTCTGTTGAAAGTAATTACTTCCTTCTAGCACACATTCCTTGAATGAATGAATTCTATGATCCTGGGAGACCATTCAAGGTGGCTATCACCTCTTCTACATTCTCCAATTCATCTTCTACCACTTCAAGATGTTCTGCATTCTGGATCTTCACATTCTTCAACTATTTTCTCAAAGCCATATTCTGATTTATGTTCTTATCTTCAAATAGCTTGATTGAGGAATCAAAAATCTTCGGTCTCTTTAGGGAAGACACTTGTGGCACAAGTTGATCCGTGATTGAATCAACAATGATCTTCTTGGCCTTGATCAAGTTCTTCTTGTGTGAGGCTTTGAGCCTCATCTCCTTCTGGAACTGGAACCTCTCTACTCATGAAGGTGTCCAATTCCTTTTTTATTAGAGAGATCAAATACTTCCATGCTTAGAAGTTGTCAACTTCACCAAGCTTTTCATCAAGCTGATGTGATATATCACTTTGAAATGAGAAACTCAAATGCAAATATCAAAAGATTAGATCTTACCGATTTGAGGTGTCCATCCTGCTTCCGGAGCTGGCTGATCTATGATTTGTCAGAGAAACCCTAATTTTAAAAACTTGGAATCTTTCAAATCTGATTGGATATAAATATATATCTCTTCAAATGGAGCTGTCCAATGTACTCCTTTTCTTAAAACAGTAGAGGGAAGCTCCTGGAACAGGAAGCCCTAGTTTTCCAATTTCTTCTGCAGAAATGCCTGTCACATTTTCTGTGATATATCTGAAATTTATGCTCCTATGTGTTTGAAATTTTGCACTGAGGTAACCTCACATGTCCTTGATCCAACACCATAGGTTTCATCAAAATTGGTTTCACCAATTTGGATTTATGATCCTTTTCCCAAGGTGACCTGTCACAGGACTGTTCAAAACAGCGAAATTGTACGGCCTCACACGTGTCATTGTTTCATCCTCTGGTTCTGAACTTTGGACCACAGAAATTAAAGTCCGTTATTTTTTTGGAACATCTTCAGGAATTCAATTTGGACTTTTTCATCCCAAGCTATAGCAATTTTCTCCAATTTTCTTGTTTAGGGATGAATTCTGGAAGAGGCTGGAACCATAACGTGGAGGGATCCTATCTCCCAGAATATAGTGAATTTGAAGCGGAATTTTGGATACGTTGTACATCAGGATTTTTTCTCCAGCCTTGGAAATTTTCAGCTCTTGAACCTTCGCCAATCTCAGGATATAGCGAATGTACCAAAACTTAGCAGTTTTAGTATTTAGGTTTTTTCTAGCTCGAGGTCAAACTAGGGTTTGACTTTCCCGGAGTTTCACCCAACCAAATTTCTTGATCCAGGTCTCTAAAATTCGATTTTGATGAGGATAAAAATCCTATTGTAGGCTCAATCAAAAATCCCTCTTCTATAGAAATCCCTAATTTTTTGCATCAAAACTAAAAATGCTCGGAATCGAATTCCGCTTCGACAGAAAGATGTGCCCTTCAATGGAGAGTCAGTCTAGCCTTATTTTGCTGATCGGTTGTGGATAGAGAGAGAAAAATTAAGAATCCCTATCTTCTGTAGCTACACAATGTCTTCTTTCAGGGTGGCTCTGATACCATGTTAACTTTTCATATGCTTAGCTAAGACATCAGTATTTCATTTCATTTTTATAACAAAATCATATAAACAGGGTCACTGAAAGATAGACAAGCACAACCATACAAAAGGAACACAAACATTTATCCTGGGAAAACCCTAAAGGGAAAAACCCAGCAAAAGCTTCCTCAATATAGATGTCCCAAAAAGATAAAAGATAAAACCAGCAAGGAGATCAAAGCTTGATCCTCCTCCTTCTCCAGCTACTTCTCTTCTCCACAAGTGCGCTACTCAAGTGAGTGTGTGTCCTCAAATGAGGAGAGCTACACCTCTATTTATATTCATCCATTCACTTCAATTAACTCATCCGACATGTAGGCTCAAGTTAATCATGTAGGCTCAAGTTACACATGTAGGCTCAAGTAACCACACTGGGGTGCTAATGACCCACCTTTACAATTAGAGGGGACAACCTCATGACTCTTATTAGTTCTTTTGATTAGAAACATCGGGGTACAAGATAATACAAGTGGTTCTCCCGGTAGGACCATCAGGGACCACAGAAGATACATATAGAATATTCTTCGAAGTTATAATATTTCAACAGCAGCAACTCAAATCCTTGCCCCTTAGGCCTGTTATAGTGAATGGGCGTTTCCAACAATGGGGTCTGGATTTCATCAGTTGAAATAAATCCATCTTCCAGTGGACAGCATAAATGGATCTTAGTAGCCGCTGACTACTTTACAAAATGGATAGAAGTAGTACGTACCAGCAATGCCACTCATCAAGTCATAATGATATTTTTATATGAGAATATCTTTAGCAGGTTTGGCTTCCCAGTAAGGTTAGTAACTGATAATGCACCAACTTTAAAGGTTGGGGAATTAGTTAAAATTTGTGAATCAATGGGTGTTCAAGTGGTGCACTCCACATTCTATTATCCCTAAGGCAATGGCCTGGCTAAGTGATCCAACAAAATCTTAGTCAGAATCATCAAGAAACTACTGGAGACAAATCAAAAAGATGGGATTCAAAGATTAAGCTTGCCTTATGGGTTGATAGGGTAACAGACAAAATATCAATCGAGACTTCTCCATTCAAGCTAGTTTATGGCACTGATGCCATTTTTCCTATCCATCTCATCCTTCAAGTGGAAAAGTTCTTTCAGGAAGAGGAAGATGAACCAAATGATATGGTTAGAAGGTGATGGATTTGGTCGAGTTAAAGCAAACAAGGGAGCAAGTTGTAGGAAAATCAGAAGCTCATCAACAGAGGATAAAAGGCATGTTTGACAAAAGAGCAAAAGTAGACAACTTCCAGGTTGGAGATTGGGTCCTCAAGTGGGATGTTGTCAGACAGGACAAGGGAAAACATGGAAAATTTGACTCTTTGTGGATTGGTCCTTTTGTTATAGCCTAGGTATATAAGAATAACACCTTCAAATTGCAAAATCTGAAGGTGAAGAGGTATTTGATGGCCCAATGAACGGGCGGTTCTTGAAACTCTATTTTGTTTGAGGCTCTAAGGCCCTATTACTGTAAATTAGTAGATAGTAGGTTGTTTTGCTTTCAAAATAAAATCCATTCCCAATGGAACAGTAGATGATAGTGTTAATTTACTTAGTTTCTTTTAAGGAAAAGAATTTTTGGTCTGCGGTTCTTGGGACCTTGTTGGGAGGTTCCCATCCCCAAGTAGGAGCTAGATGTTATCTCCCAAAATAGTTTATTTTGATAGTGTGAAGAATTTAACTCATGCAGTGAAGGATGTGATTATCACTGACAATTTGAAAGCCTCTGTTATTGATTTGGGTGAAAAACTCACAAGTTGTAGCTTTCGGTGGCTTAGGCGAGGCTTAGAACATCTCATTAGCCACCGAAAAGGGTCATCTTCGGTAGATTAGAAATAAGTGCAACATATACAATAACCACCGAAAGAACATTTTTTACAGCAGTTCAGAGGTTTAGTCCTCTATGACTCCAATGTTTCAGAGGTTTAGTCCTCTATACCATTGACACTATGAATAATATTACGTTTTGAAGCGTCGATGCATTCAGTTTTGGGGTTCTGATTGCTGACAAGTTAGTGATTTAAAGCACCAACGCGTACAGTTTTGGGGTTCCGATCATGACATTAGAGGTTTGAGACGCCGACACTGTGACAACGTTCAAGTGTAAATCTCTGATCCTTAGTGGCTAGAGGTTTCAATCACCGATCATGACATTGGTGGTTTGAAACATCGACACTACGGCATCATTTAATCTTGAGGTTAGAGCTTCCAATAATCGATGCTTAGAAGTTAGTGATTTGAATCATTGACACTGCGGTAGCGCTCAGGTTTAAAGTTTCAATGGGTTAGTGGTTAGAGCTTCCGATCACCGACAAGTTAGTGGTTAGTCTTCCTGACCTCCAATGCTTAACCGTCGTGATGTTAGTGATTTGAAACACCGACATTGCGGCCACATTCATGTTAGAGCTTCCGATCGCTGACCATGATGATGGGGTGAAAGAAAAAATTTCGGAGGATTAAGCAAGAAAGATCATGCCAGTTAACCACCAAAACGCTGGCTTTTGGTGGCTAATTTATAGTGGAAAAGCAACAGTGATCACTAGCAACTATTTCAGTTATTTAATGTTCACCCAGTGAACTATGTCTTCATCATAGTTAGACAAATAGTTAGGTAGGGTTTGAAACCCTAATTTGGAAACACTATCACTTTTGAGTATTTTTGTGAAAACAGATCGAAGTTTTAGGATCTGTACTTTTTGTAAAAGGCTATAGAGCCTAAGATTGATTTTATAATAAGGGTTGAACTTCGGGGATTTATAAGCCTATAATGCTTTCATGCTTCTCATTTTACTTATTCATGAATATAATCTCTTTTGTTATAATCTGTTCAACCATCATCTCTTTCTTTGTTGTACTTATGCCTGAATGTGTATTTGGGTCATTTTTAGATTGATTAAAAAGCGGATAGCTATCATCCTATTGGTTTGTTAGTGCAGTTTGATTTATAAGTTCTGTCCTTATCAGGGATTTTTTTCCATTTATATGCATGTGTTTTGTATGTAAGTTTGCTAGCCTGATGAGTTCTTCATCCCTGCACCTTATTGTCAACTTTTGAGCAATTGTAACTAAAAGCCTTGTAATTGAGTGAGTTTTATGCATGCCTTGAGAGTGGAAAGGTTATATAGGTCAGCTGACTTGATCCATATTAGAAAACCCTAAAAACATTGTAAGTTGCCAAGCATCCTCAAGCTACAAGCTAGAGGAGTTTCTTAGAGTGATAACACCACCTGTCAACAGCCCGAAGAAGTTACCACAGCAATCTGGACCATGTATTTTGATGGGCCTAGCTCTCAAAGCTCAGCAAGTGCAGGTGTAGTATTGATGTCCCCATCTAAGGAAAACATCCACCTATCTTATAAGCTTGATTTTAAAACCACTAACAACATAGCAGAATATGAAGCCTTGCTGCTAGGAGTTAAAGCTACCAAAGAGATGGGGATCATGTGCATGAATATTTTTGGAGATGCAGACCTCATCATACAACAGGTCAACAATACTTTTTAAACAAAAAATATTAGACTAAAGGCCTACAAGGATGAGGTATGGAAACCTAGAGAATCCTTTATGTTTTTTGAATTGTCATATATTCCTAGGGCTTTGAATCATCTTGCTCATTCCCTGGCTGTATCTGAAAGTCTATTTGTTCCTCCTTTACCCCCTAAGCTCAGCTATGATGTTTAGGTCAAGTACAGAACCTCTCTACTAGATAATGTAAAATTATGGGGGGTGTTTGAGAATGATCATGAGCTTAGTAAATTCCTTTAGTTAGTAGATGACTTCTTTGACATACACATAGACTAGGAAAACCTAAACATGGAGGAATCGAAACAGCTCAAGTTAAAAGATATAGTGGCTGATCAGAACATTGTCCAATTTCCCAACAACTACATAACCCAAGGTCTAGTACCACTGGAAGATTTGTTTGATCACAATAACATCCCTTTCAAGCCTACCAAAAAGGAGCTAGATCCTGCTATCCAACAACAAAACATAGGGAGCCAAAGCCATCCAAAACTAATAAATCTATCCACTGGGCTGAATACTGGTCAGATGTCTGAATTATGCAGCCTGATAAAAGAGTTTGTTGATGTCTTTACCTGGGAGTATAGTTACCTAAAAACTTATGACACCAATATCATCCAACATAGAATTCCTTTGGGGAAAGACACCATTCGTTTCAAACATAAGATGAGACCCATCTGCCCTCTCCTATTACCAGTAATTGAAAAATAAGTCCACAAGATCCTCAAGCCAAGATCATAATCCCCCTCAAGTATTCCAAGTGGATTGCAAACCTAGTAGTGGTAAGAAAGAAAAGTGGAGAAATCAAGTTGTGTGTGGATTTTAGAAACCTGAACAATTGTTCCAAGAAAGACAACTATCCATTGCTCAAGATGGAACACCTGTTGCAAAAAGTCTCAATGGATAGGGTTGTGTCCTTCCTTGATGGCTTCTCCAGATACAACCAAGTTGTTGTGCACCCTGATGACCAAGAGAAGACTACCTTTACCACCCCCTGGCGCACCTTCATGTTTTTAGAGAGAGACAGAAAGGGTTTAAACCTCAAAAGCGAGTGGCAAGCAGCGTCGAGAAAAGTACATTCGGTGGCTTAGGCAAGGCTTAGAAAATCTCATTAGCCACCGAAAAGGGTCACTTTCAGCAGATTAGAGAAGATCGCAACGCATATGCTAACCAGCGAAAGCTGGAAGACAAATATCGGGTGAAAAAACTTTTCGGCGGTTTAGGAAAAAGCTAGAGCATTTTATCAACCACCGAAAGAATATGTTGTCGGTAGTTAAAAGGGGTTTTCTGACACGGTCACTATCTACCGAAAGTAGAGATTCACCATGGCGATGGGGTAAATATTCCGGTGGTTTAAGAAAGAAAGATAACATTTAGGTAGCTTCCAAAAGCCAGCTTTTTGGTTGTTAGTTGATAAAATCACAGAGGATCTTAAACCACCGAAAGGCTAAATTAAGGAAACGGTTGGGGACTGTCACATCTGACACTGTCAGCAAGACAAAAGATCATCTGAGAGCATAATTACCCATCGAAAAGAGATGGAGTGGTAGGACTGCGTGGGAAATGAGTGAAAAGGGTCATTATGCAAGTAGCAAAAATTGATCTGATTGCCAACCTTTGGTTTTCCTCCACCTCTCCCAAGCGTCATCAAATAACCATCGAATGCTAAGGCTGAGGTAGGGTACAATTATATGGGAAAAGATGTCTCAGAGATCAAGATGTTGTCATCATTTAGGTGACCTTAGCTTCCATAAATGATAGAAAATCCTCATAATCAGTGTCATGGGACTCCATCGTATTTCATGTTCGAAATTGGCATTTTTTCACCAAAAAAAACCGACTTTGGGAGAAAAGCCTACTAAAGAACATTGTGTAGAAAGTTTGGAAAACTGTTTTTGCAGGTACCTAGGAGATACACCCATCAGGATTAAGAAAAGTGGACCAGCTCTCAGGCAGGAGCTAGGTGATATCAGTTATTTAGAGGCCCATCCAGAGGTTTGCAGACTATTCCATGAGGTAGGTTGCTACAAATACTGTGAAAAAATATAGGGTTTTCATCAGCAGGTGGTTGAAGCTTTTTCCTTGTCATTTGATGGTTCAAAAGCATTCATAGGAAGGAAGGAATTTCTCATAGATGAAGCATTAATCTCAGAGGTGATTGAACTCCCTTGCACAGGAGAGAAGTGGTTCAAGACCACCATACCCAAAGATGTGGAGTTTAGGTCATATCTCAGGCCTGACCATAGGGGAATGATATGGAAGAAGAGTGTTCCATCATCATGGCTGGAAGAGAATTGGCAGCAGCTGGTAAATTCCATTATGGTCTATTTGACCTGTGAAGGGAGATACAATAGAGCAATGATCTATCATTTCAAACTCATGAACCACTTCATAGGTAAGAACCCTCTTACTCTACCCTTTTATTTACATAGGATTCTAGGGAAGATGGCCCATCAAGTGAAAGCCTATCCATCCAAAATTGCTAGCAGGATGTGCCACCATGGTCTTATCCAGCTATTGGTCCAAGAGTTGTTGAAGAGAAGAAACATGGCTTGGCCTTATTTTATGTTTTGGAATGGCTTTGAGACAGGCCTTCAGCCAGAGGAGAAAGGAAAATCTCCTGCCAAGAAATCCAGCACCCCAAGGAGTGGGAGAAGAAGGAGGAGAGCTATTTCCCCAGCTGCAGCAACAGAACAACCCCCCTCCTCCTTCAAGACCAAGAAGGAAAAAAGAAATTTAGATTTCAGTGAGAAAGGTCAGGAGGAAGAAGCACACTAGGAGAATGTCTTGAACCTACACTATTCATATTCTGAGGAAGAACAGGAAGAGGATCCAGCCCTAGCTCTGTAAATTGTGCTAGTGTTTGAAGCATTGCCATCCCCCACACCACAGGAACAAGAATAACCAGTTGAAAGGGATTCCTCCAGCAAACCTAGAAGTTAAAAGATCAATCAACTACTGAGGCAGGTTTATGAAATGGAGGTCTTAGAAAGAGAGCTAAAGAGAAATAATGAGACATTGACTAGGAGAAACAAGTTATTGCACAAGTCCTACCTGGAGCAGAGGGAAAGATACATCTTCTTGAAAAGGCTGAAAAAAAGATACCTAAGGGACAATACCAAGTTATACAAGATGATGAGGCTCCAAAGGCTGTAGCTGAAAGAATCCAAAGCAAACCCTAGCAGCCACCTTGCCTTATCAACCCTAGCTAAAGTAGCCATTAGTCTCCAGCCTCCTGAAACGAGCCAGGGCCCAAAAAACACTCCAAACAGGAATCCATCAAAAGAAGAAGGCTGAGCAAACAGGCCTGGCAAGGCATTTTTGAGTGAAACCTAATAAATTTTGTGAAATAGGGATTTCAGTGGTTAAGCGAGCGCTAGAGAAGTTCGTTAGTCACCAAAAGCTCCTCTTTTCGGTAGTTAAAGGTTTCGATAGACTGGCTGCTTAACCAATGAAAGCGGATAGAGGTTTAAAAGCGAGTTTTTGATAGACAGAACTGGATTTTGGTGACTACAGATGGCTCAGGGACGTAAGTTAAAGATAAAAGATCCTAACAGAAATATCAGAAAGGGTTTGTTTAGATCTATTATTACAAAACAATGCCATAAATTCATCAACCCTAGTTTTCAAGGAGAAATCAGTGGGTTAACTGACAATGGACTAGCAGCAGTGATCATCAGCAAATACTCCAGTTATTTAATGTTCATTCAGTGAACTAAATCTTCATTGTAGTTAGACAAATAGTTAGGTAGGGTTTGAAACCCTAATTTGAAAAAACTGTCACTTTTGAGTATTTTTTGTAAAAACAGATCCAAGTTTTAGGATCTGTACTTTTTGTAAAAGGGCTATCAAGCCTAAGATCGATTTTATAATAAAGGTTCAGCTTCGGGGATTTATAAGCCTATAATGCTTTCATGCTTCTCATTTTACTTATTCATGAATATAAGCTCTTTTGTTATGATCTTTTCAGCCATCATCTCTTTCATTGCTGTACATATGCCTGAATGTGTATTTAGGTCATTTTCAGATTGATTAAAAATATGATAGCTGTCATCCTATTGGTTTGTTAGTGCAATTTAATTTATAAGTGCCATCATTATCATGATTTATCCATTTATATGCATGTGTTTTGTATGTAAATCTACCATCCTGATGAGTTCTTCATCCCTGCACTTTATTGTCAACTTCTGAGTAGTTGTAACTAAAAGCCTTGTAATTGAGTGATTTTTATGCATGCCTTGAGAGTGGAAAGGTTATATAGGTCAACTAACTTGATCCATATTAGAAAACCCTAAAAACATTGTAAGTTACCAGGTATCCTCGAGCCACAACCTAGAGGAGTTTCCTAGAGTGATAACACAATATTTTAGCATCCTTCCAACTGATCTTCGAGCTCGTTAAAAATAGTAATATTGTGTCGAGCTTACTTTTCATTTTTTGTGCTCTGGTTAAGAGATGAAAACTGGTTTGAGCTTACTTTATCGCTTTTTCATGCTCTAGATTCAAACATGAAAAAGGTTCTGAGCACCTTTCATACCTTCGGCGTGCTCATTAAAAAATTAGTGAAGAGGTATTGAATGTGCTTTTACTATTTTCAGACTCGTTAAAATTGGATTATGAAAAAGAAACCCTTAATGGAGTCTCCTTTAAACTCTTTTCGAACTCCCTAAATATGAAAATATTGTCAAGTACTTGTCTTCTTCATACTCATAAAAGTATTTGAAGAGTCATCTCTCTGACGGTAGGTTATCTCTTTTTTTGGTTTGGATAGACTATTTACGAAAAAGGAACACTCCAGCCAATCATGACTGGAAGAGTTCTCTTGGGTATTATTTTACACTTTTTTTGGGTCCTAGAGACTAAATCATATGAAAAATGACCCTTTGGAGTCTTCTTCCATCTTCATTCACAATCTCTAAATGTGAACAATACCGATTTACCTTTCATTGGACTCGTTAAACTAAACACTGAGAGACCCTTTTTTGCGAACGAACCCCTCCTTTCACAGGTTCGTAAAATGTATGAGAATGGACTTGTCTTTTGATAAGATATAATGAGTGTTTGTTACCCTCTTTGCACTCATAAAAATGAAAAGAGGCACTCATCAATCATGATGGGGAAATTAAGGGAAGGGAATTAATTCATTTTGCAAATAAAATGGCAGTTTGTCGTCACCTTTGAACATGACACTTGTTTGCATTTCATTTAGTCAATTGGGTAAATCAACTTGTCTCTGAGTCGATCCACTTTCATAAGTCATGTCACTCCTTTAATTCTTTCAGAGAATGCATTGTCCAATGTCGTATTGTGTTCCGCCTCATAAAGTCAATGCTGCCAAGTATTTTTGCCTTGTTGCTCGATGTTCAAAGGGAAGTTAGATGTTTATCTCTGCAGTTAAAACAGCCTTTGTGTTAGTACCTTTTGAATTATTCTGATGGTTACATTATCTAAAACATTCCAGAACTTTGTTCCGAGTTTTGTGAATTCCATGTGGGATTCATCATGTCCCTCTTTCGATGACACTATTACTGTCGAAATCAGCTCATCATCTGGGAATTAGTCTTAGAAACAAGTTTAGTACCTTGAGATCTATATTCCTCAATGACATATTCTCTCACTCTTGACCTAGGTTCACATCATGGACCTTTGATTAAGAGATTCGACTAAGTGTTCGACATCAAATCATTTATTCACACTTAGTATATTGTACTAGGGTACCTTAGGAATCATTGACATTAATGGTGAAATCCCTTACACTTGTTAACGGTTCACATCATTGACCAGTAATAAAGTGGTTTATACCATGTTTGAATTTAGATCATTGTAATCACATTGATAGAATCTTACTTTGTAACCAGCAATATTACACCTTTTGTGGGCAGAAGTTGTTCCTCTAGTCTGAATGGTTCAGATCCAGAACAAATGAGTTAACGACAAAGGATGAAGACCTTCCCTGGATGTCGTAGACACTTGTAATGTTGCTTCGATAGTGAACTTGTGTACTTGCAAATAGATCAAACATGAAAACACATCAAATCTACCAGAAAATCATCTACTTATCCATGTTAGTGACTAAGGAATCTAACAACATGTACATGTGAAATCAAAACAACAGCAATGTGGGACAAAATCAGCTTTGCATTACATATGTATGGAGAAGCTTAAAACCATTGCCTTAGTGTCGACAAGAATTTCCATGAAACAAACACTTCATCCCCATAAGCTCCAACTTTTCTCTCTATGCTCTCCAATGGCTTGGGCTAAGTGGTCAATCTAACAGCATAACAATACCTCTATAGTTCTCCCCCTCAACCATGGATATGAGCTTATATTTATAAGGCTCAATGGATAGGAATGGTTGAGAGAATAGTGGGTGAAGTGGCTCTAGGATCATACCATGGGGGATCTTGAGCTCAACCGACCCACAATCATAGGGATAAGGGAGGACACAAGGCTCATGATCTAGAAGCCTCAAGAAACTTCTATTTTTCCCATTTTACCTAGGGTGCCGCTTTTCTTCTCTTATGACAAAGCGGTTTAGATGAGAAACACTTATGGACCAAAGACCATAGGTAGTGGTACCACTTATGGAAAATAGGATACAGGTGGTGCAAGTAAGGTACCGCTCATGGGCCACAGGGAAAGCGCGATACTATGTTTTTTCATGTAGAATTGACAAACAGAGTAGGTTTCCACTCTAAGTGTTGGGATTAAGGGAAAACATGTAAGTCAAAAGTCTTATCACATGGTGGTGAAAGGATTTGGGTGTAACAGAATGCCCCCCAAAGCATGAGACTTAGAGGGATACAATAAATGAGAGCTTTGAGAGAACAAGTTGTCACTTTGAGGTGAAAATGTCAGCTCGATCAGAGCATGTCGTCCAATAGGCATCTATAGTACGTAAATATTTTTGACTCATAGACACATGTAACCAACTCATGGCTGCAGACCAATACAAGGTAGATCCATGGGAGGAATAAAAAAGCATGGCTACTAGAATACAGTGTAGATCCATGTGATATAGGACTCAAACTTGGACATAGCTACCAGACATAAAATGTAGATCTATGTCATATAAATGCAAATTTGAGCATATCCATGACCATACAAATGTGGATCCATGCTAGATATACAAAACTCCATCGCAACCTAGGGAAAGCAATGAACGCTAAAAAAATACCCAGGGTCTTAGTCTCGTATTCCACAAAGTACAATTATATCCATGTGATTACAATGATTTGAAGTTGAACATGGTAGAAACCACTTGATTACCAGCCAATGATGTGAACCGTTAACAAGTACGAGGGAGATCACCATTAATGTCAACGATTCCCAAGGTACACTAGTACAATCTATTGAGTGCCAATAGATGTCTTGATGTTGAACACCCAATCGATTCTATCAATCAAAGGTCAATGATGTGAACCTATGTCGAGAGTGAGAGAATCTGTCATTAAGGCATACACATCTTGAGGTACTAAGATTTTTGTTTCTAAGACTAATTCCTGGATGATGAGCTGATGTTGACGGTGAAAGTCTCATCGAAGGAGGGCCATGATGAGTCCCACATCGATGACATGAAACCCGAAGCATAGTTTTGGAATGATGTGAATGTAGTAACCATAAGGCTGACTCAAAAGTACTGACATAGAGACTATTTCGACCGTAGAGGTAAAATTCTTCAATCTTCCCTTTGACCATCAGGCGGCACGACAAAATAATTGGCAGCATGACTAAACGGGACAAACACACAATGCAACAGTAGACAATGCATTCTTTTGAAAGACTCAAAGGAGTGGCATGACTCATGAAAGTGGATCATCACAGAGATCAGCTGAATACCCAATTTACTGAAATGATATGTAGACAAGTGACATGTTCAAAGGTAATGACAAACTACTGCCATTATTTGCAAAATGATTCCCTTCCCATTTCCCCCATCATGGTTGATGAGTGCCTCTTTTTTGGTTTTATGAGTTCAAAGAGGGTAACAAACACTTGGTATAGCTCGTCTGAAGACAAGTCCAAACTCATATGTTTTATGAACCTAAGAGAGGAGGGGTTCATTCCCTAAAACGGGTCTCTCAATGTTTAATTTAACGAGTCCAATGAAAGAAAACTCAGTATCGTTCATGTTTAGAGAGTCTGAATGACCATGGAAGAAGAATCCAAAGGGTCCTTTTTCGTATGATTTAGTCCCTAAGGCCCAAAAAAGTATAAAATTATACCTTAGAGAAATCTTCCAGTCATGATTGGATGGAATGTTCCTTTTTCATAAATAGTCTATCTGGACCGAAAAAGAGATAACCTACCATTGGAGAGACGACTCTTCAAATGCTTTAATGAGCATGAAGAAGACAAGATCACTCGACAATCTTTTTATATTTAAGGAGCCTGAAAAGAATCAGAAACGGACTCGGACCTTTAATACTAAGTTTCAAGAGCGTGACCAAAGTGTTGTAATAAACGCTCAATGAATTTTTCCGTTTTATGGTAGTACGAAAAAGTAAAAAATGAACTCCCAAAACTTTACTGCTATTGTTCTTCTATCTTGCAATGACTCAAAACAAATGTTAAATGCACCAATAACTAACATTAAGGGATTACGACTGATCAATTTTGGGTAATAAGTGATTTTAAATCAAAACTATAGCATGTCAAACTCAAAAATACATATAAAAGTCATGTAAATAGTGAAAAATCAAATCATTTGACTATTTACCCATAGTGGAGAGCATTTGGAGCACTTTCCTAGCCATATCTTCAGTTGCTGATATCGGGAGTTTCCACCATCGGATTCGAGTGCCGTCAGTTCCAGGTAATAACCTAGACCCTACTCTTTCATATTATGCTTTTAATTTTGAATTTTGATGGTGTTTTGAGCTTGTATGGCAAGCCCTAAAATCATGGAAGCAGGAACCGCACTTATCCCTTGTGGGATACGTAGTACCTCGCTAGAACCACGCCGAAAACATAGCGCATAGGCAATTCCACTGCCTGTCTTCAATGGGGCACAGGCGGTGCCAGCCGTGAAGAAGTAAAACTAGTCACACAAGCAAAACTAGACCATTTCATTTGATTTGAATGATTAAGAATGATTCCAATGGGTCTTATGATTGTTTTTGGCAGGTTCTAGTTGATAAAAAATGGTCATATGGAAAGAGAGACAGCATGATAATGACGACGTCTTCACCGAAAGGAATGCGGGTTGCATAGCCGCATTGAGAGAATGCTAACTCCTAAAATTCTTCTGCACACCCATCATGGTATCGCATGAGCAATTTCTAGAGCATATACTCCAGATGTGGAATCCGGAGCGTCAAGATTTTGAGGTTGGTGCTCATATTCTGACATTTGAGGTAGAGGATATCTACTTCCTTACTGGCCTTTCAAGACGGGGTGCTCCCATCTCGCTGACTGGTTCTTGCGGAAGGGACATCACTACACAGGAGTTGATAAACTGTTACTGTATCCCTGGGACAAGGACATTGGGGAAGAAAATCCCCATAAAAGTAGTGATGGATGGACCTCTACAGACTGTATTGTTTTCCATGCAAAGAGTGACAGGAAGCCAGGGAATGTACTAGGATTCTATAGCACATATGCTTTATTCCATAGAGGCCATGGCACCTACAGTCTTTAACTGGGTGGAAGCCCTACTTCTGATATTCAAGGATCATCTAACCAAGTGTCGGTAGGGGGAACTGAAGTAGTTCAGTTTTGGCTCCATTCTAGCCTGCTTCTTCTTCGAACAGGTGCCACAGATGAGACCCCAGGTGGTCTTTACAAAGCTGAGAGCATGAGACCCTCGCATGTAGAGGTGGGTCCGGATTATGGCCCGTACTGGAGCGGGCAGGGGGAAGGTGAATTTCAGTGACCTGTTCTTCCGATGGTTGAGAGATCAGATCCTCATGGTTGAGGATTATGCATATGCGGGTACGAACTTCAGCCTGACTTACCGCTCCCACCTAGTGGAAAGTGGGGTGACATCGATAAGAAGCAAGAAACCCTAAAATGGAAATAGTATTTTTATGTTTTTTTATGTTTTATATTTTTTATGTCAAGTAACGAGACTCAAATATTTTCATGCAAATGTTGGAGCAACACAACCTTAGGGAGCTTCCCCATTGGATAGACAAGCTGGAGCATGCTTCATACTTCAAGGTGACGATGTGACCAGGAAGTTAGAGGAAAACCTGGAGAGGTTGACCCTAGACATTCCTGACGCTTCCATTGATGACCTCCCTCTGAGGTATCAGAGACCTACAGTGGGATTACCAGGTCGGTTTAGCAAACTGCTACGTAGAGTAGCCCAGGTAGTGATGTGCTACCACGAGCATCACTAGTCGATATATGCATGATGTATCCACTGAAAGATGATAGCTTCAGGATTTTTTATGGTGATTTTTTCCTGAAATCCTACATGCATCAGATTAGGTCTCGTGACCTATTTTTTGTAAACATGTT
>LPNX010287068.1:180357-230425 GCA_001517045.1 Pseudotsuga menziesii
TGTTTACAATGAACCGTGTTTGATTTTAATGTTATGAAGGGGCAATATGCCAATCTAGGATGTAATTATCTAATGAGCCAACAAATACATTATGTTCCCTAGGGATATGCCTATAGGTGATGGTTTCAAAAGACCTTTCTAACAAGCGCAGCCTCCTGAAGAGGTGGAGAAGCACAGAATTCCTAATGGTATAAACATGGTTTAGATGAAAAGCCATGAGTTTTGAGTCCATCAAGACTACCAAATTGTGAACATCTTGGGAGGAAGCTTCAGTCAGAAGACCTATGACTGCTCGATACTCGACGATGTTGTTGGTAGCGGTACCAATACAAACCACTTCTGAACTGACCAAATCATCAACTAAGGAATAGAGAACCCAAGTAGTTGAGGCAATATTCAAGGTGTGGCGGCAAGTACCATCAGCGAAGCCATAGAAATCCATCTGCTCTACATGACCAAAACATGGTATAGATACGGACACTAAACTCAAAACCATATTGAAAATACTAAAAACACACTGAAAGTCAAGCAATATACATATATATAGGATACTATCCAAGAGAGATCTAGGCATAGTACCTCTTCAGGTACAACCCATTGCAAGGTTTCCCTAAAGGGATTCCATCGTAGTCTACGAGCTCGTAGGCCCATTTCTTTAAAACTTTAGAAATGAAGAAAGGACCGTACCACATGGACTCGAATTTTCCTTTCCCTATTTTGTCATACCTCTAATCATAATTCAAAACTAAGTCACCTTCGTTAAAGGCACGAGGTTGGACGGATTTATCATACTGCACCTTGATGCGTTTCTTATGTGCCTCATTATCCAAGGCAGCATCTCTCCTAGTTTCTCCAAGGTTATTCAAGTACAAAAATCTCTCTTCCTTTGTGGAAGTGTCTAAGAGAAGTTCGACGACGAGTTTCAAGGATGGAATCTGACCTTGAATCAATAAGACAACTTTGATTCCATAGAGAAGATAGAAAGTTGTGAAACCAGTAGTTGTTTTCACCGAAGTCTTGTAAGCCCAAAGAGTAGAGAAAAGGATAGGTTCCAGTTGGATTTATGATCTCCAACCATCCGATGAAGCATAGTTTTCAAAAAAAAATTAATGGCATCTACCTGACCATTAGCTTGCGGATAATATGGCGTAGAGTTTTCATGGTGAAAACCTAGCTTGGCACTTAGTTCCTCCATCATTTGATTACAGAAATGTGATCCGTGATCAATAACAATGGACTGCGGGACTCCTAATCTAGCTATGACATGATTGAACAAGAAGAGAGTGGCAGTCTTACCATCTTCTACATATGTAGGCATGGCCTTATCCCACTTTGTAAAATAGTCAACGGCTACGATGATGTAAGCATGCCCCCTGGCTGAGGTAGGCTTACAATGCATATAATCAATCCCCCATTTGGAAAATGGGCCAAAGGAAATGACGGGGTGTAGCGGAGCAGGATGAGTGCACTTTTTGGGATTAAAATGTTGACAAGGTGGGCATTTCTTGACAGTATTTAAAGACTGAAGGCCAGAAATAGCCAGCGTGAAGGATTTTCTAGGCTGTAGCCATCCCAGATAAATGACCGCCACGTGCTCCATAGTGTCAATCATTCAGCACATGTTCATCTTCCTCATCGGTGAGGCATCCCCAGAGAATAGAATCAATCCCAGGTCTATACAAAGTGTCATTCATGATGAGGTAGTATTTTGCGTGGTGACAGATATGGCGGCGATCATCGCGGGATAGATTTGGCTAAAATATTTGTGTTTGGAGATAAATAAGTAAATCTCCATACCATGGATCAGTAGTGCTTATCAGGAATAGGAATTCATTCAGAAATGAATCACTGGGCTCAAATTCCATCGAAGCATAAGGAAGATCACACATGAGCTCGGCAAAGACCAAGGATTTCTTTGATGTGGCTTTAGCAAATTCCAGGTCAAACTCCTGTAGTATGACTATCCATCGGGAGTACTTGCCCCCGAGCACCTGATGAGTCAGGATGTAATACATAGGGTTTTGGTTTGGCAATACAGTGGTTGTGCGGAGCAAAATGTAGTGACAAAATTTTTGAACAGCAATGACCGTGGCCAATGCTAACTTCTCCATGCATGAATATCGGGTTTCATAATCCATAAGAATCTTACTAGCTTAGTAAATCACATGCTCCTGACCGTCAGGATTCATTAGAGGAATTTTGGGGTCTAAAATGGGCCTCCTAAGGAAAATAATAAAATAATAGTTAAAATAATAAAATAATATTGATTAATTTTGGAGGAAGAAAGAAAAAAACTACATTTTGTGTTCGTATTTTCGACATATCTCCCTGTGTTTTTACTCAAATTTCGATCGGGAGAGCTGGTTGGATGCGGAATTTGATTCTACATCCAATGAGTACCCACACTGCATACTTTTGATGGACCCCGCTACCCCAAAAACAAGAAATACCTGAAAAATGTGATGATGATGTCATCATCATGTTTTTTCAGGTATTTCTTGTTTTTGGGGTAGTGGGGTCCGTCAAAAGTATGCAGTGTGGGTACTCGTTGGATGCAAAATCAAATTCTGCATTCGATGAGCTCTCCCGATAGAAATTTGAGTAAAAACACAATGAGATGTGTCGAAAATACGAACAAAAAAAGTAGTTTTTTTTAATGACAAATATGTCAATTCAACCATTATGGTTGACTTATTTTATTGAAATTCTATTGGTTCTTGAATTCCAACTCACAAAAACTTATTTTGGCATGTTTTCTTATAAGGCCCATTTTAGACCCCAAATTTCCTCTAATGTTCCTGCACCAAAACCATAGCGATGGTAGTAGTGGAGGCAACAATATATAAGAGAAAGTCCTTTGAATAATCTGGGGGGTGTATCACGGGTGAATGAGTCAGAGTGTGTTTGAGATTATCAAAGGTGTGTTGTGCTTGGTCATCCCCGAGGAATGGAGTGTCCTTCTTAAGGAGACACATATAACCATGCGTCTTCTTTGCAAAATTGCACACGAAACGAAGGAGGAAGTTTTCCTTCCCTTGCAAAATTTGGAGTTCGAGAATATTGGTTGGTGCTGGTATAGATAAAATGGCGGCAATTTTCAAAGGGTCTATCTGGATTCCATCCTTAGAGACCAAAAAACCTAACAGACGTCCCGTCTCAATGCAGAAAACACATTTATGCGGATTGAGTCATATATTATAATGACAAAATATCAGGAAAATATCTCTAAGATGATCAGGGCGGTCCTCCCGTCGCAGTGAATGAGTAGGGAGGTCATTAAGGTACGGTTCAACAATATGTTTAATATCATGAAACGCATAGGACATCGCACACTAGAAAGTGGCTCCAACATTTTTTAAGCCAAATGGTAACTTCCTATATGCAAATGTTCCCCATGGGAAAATGAATGCCATCTTGTGCTGATTGGTGGGTAATATCTCAATTTGATTATAGCTAGAAAAGCCATCAATGAATGAGAAGATGACGCTTCCAATGTAGTTGTCGATAATCTGATCAATATGTGGAGTAGGAAAGTTGTCCTTGGACAAGATGTATTCAAGTCTCTAAAATAAATACAGACTCTAATGGTTCCCTACTTTTTATTGACAGGGACAATGTTCGATACCCATTCTATCAGGGGTAGGGGATAAATAAACCCATCTTTGAGAAGTTTCTCTATCTCAACTTTAATAGCTGCGGTCCTCCGTGGATGGACTTGCCTTATTTTTTCCCTGACCGGTTTATCCATGGGATAGGTTTTAATTTCATGGACCATAATGGATGGGTCTATCCCTGACATTTCTTCATAAGACTAGGCAAAAATATCGCGGAATTCTTTGAAAAGTGCCTTATATGCTTCAGATTCGTTTGTCGAGCAGTTCTGCCCAACATGAACATGCTTGATGGTACCAGGCTTGGCTGATATGTCAATCGGATTTGTCTGAGTAATGTTGCAAAGGTTTCCTTCAGAATCTATTTCTTGCAACAATATAGGACTTTGAGGTGTGATGACAATATCAGTGGAAAACAAGGATGCAAAGTCATGGTTGACCGTACTGGTGTTGGGGAGGAATGAGGATCTATGATGGTGATCCTCCCAAATGGACTCATTTGTATTCATGATCTCCATAATGGACTCGTCGAAAGGAAAATTCTCAGAGAGATAATCCAAAATAGGAAGAGATGGTTCTAACCAGTAGGGTCGGTGGTAAGGATCCAAATCCACCAGATGAAGCTCATCGGTGTGATCATCAGAAAGGGTTTGAATGATGTTGTACATTTCTTCATGTGGAGTCAACGAGGTGGACTCAACAATCTATTTTCCCTTGGGCTCACAAGAAAATGATGCAATCATATTTACTGTCGCTACGTCTGTGTTAGGAGGAGTGGACGGAAAAATACCCGTAAGGGATGAATCCTTCAACATGCCTACCCCAATCGACTGGTAAGGAGGAGGGGATTGGCCTAACATGGGGATGTTATTAGCTGTATAGGTGGTAGCATCTAGTGTACAAAAATCAAGCTGATCAAAGGTAGCAATTATCCCTAGATGTGGAAATTGGACTGTTCGAAATACTGTTGAAGCAAAAAAAGTCATGGCGTAAAACCAATTTCTTCCTAGAAGGAGGTTGTAATCTAACAGGATGTCCACTACTTCTACTTGAATAGAAATATTTTTTCCCCCAAGCTCGACTCCAAGGACTGATATAAGACCATGGGGATGGAAACCTCGTCCATCAAAGGCTTTTAGAGTCATAGGTGATGTTACAAGCTCGAGAGAGCCGCTAGCTTTCCAACAAGACAGGGACAAAACCGAAGTTGAAGCTCCTTCGTCTAAGACGGTCCTAAAGAATTTATTTTCGACTACTTTCATGATGATTTGGAAAGCAAGTTTGTGAGGTAGTCTAGACTTATAGTTCCTGCCATTGAAATGAATCAAATTAGTATTGTTTGGGTCTAAATCTCCTAACGCAGTTAATAGGTTTTTTCTTTGTGTAGGACAACTTTGTAGCACTTCCATGGTAGACATTGCACATGGTGCCTGAGTGAGATCTTTAACTACATTATAAAATTAAGCAACTCGAGCATTAGGGTTAAAATAGCCTTCCTACGAGTACTCTTGGGTGGACACAAAATCATATCGAGAGTAGGCTTCTTGATGGTTAGGGGGACATTAAATGAGGAGTCGGGAGAACCAGTAGAGGGATATTTTCCTGAAGAAGAATGGTCTTGTTTCTTGTCTACGAGTTTGTCATAACTCTGACTTTGAGTTTACAAACTAATAGTATTCGAGGACATCATGCAAATTTCCTCTGATGAACTAGAGTTTCCCTAATTAGACATGTGGTCTATCAGTTGTTGTTGAGAGGGAAAAGGATCTGTGAGAACTACGGGTGTGGGATTTGTTTTCAAAAATTGAGTGATTTCGTCCCAACAGCGACACTCTCTTGTGAAATGATCACCTCTGCATAGAAGACATGGATATTTTGCTTTTCTTTTTCCTTTATTGTTATCATTGGTGGTTGGTTTTGGATTCTTTTGTTGGTTTCCAGGTTTTTTATTTTTACTTTTACCTTTCTTTTTATTATTGCCGGAGGTTTGAATACTCTAAATAGAATTGAACTTGGTGGAAACCTTGGGATTCGAAGGAGTAGGGGTGGCAGTCTGGGGTTGCTTGCCAGGTTTTGCTGCTGACGGGCAATGGATTGAACCAACAATCCCATCAATAGGGACTTCTGCTGGTGGCTTTGCAGGATCGATGCTTGGGTGAGGAGCTTAAGGAATCAAGTCATACAAATTTTCGTACTAGGAATAGACCAAGTCCAGATACTGGGCTCAACTAATGGCTTGCTCTTCAGTAACGACACCACCCATAGCCACATCTCAGGAAATCAGAGGAAACTAAGATTTGGTAAACCAATCAGCTAATAGCTTATCCGGAATAGGAGCCTTAATAAGTCTTCTCTGCCTTCTCCACTCATGGATATGATCGGAGATGTGGGTGGAGTTGTTCTGTCATAGAGAAGTTAAGAGATCGGTACCCATTTCATAATGAATAGGAATCTAAAAGTGTGTAAGAAATACAGTTTCCAATGAGCCAAAATCCACAAATGAATGTTGCGGAAGTTCAATGTACCATTTCACGGTTGTACCGGTCAAAGTTCGCTAAATAAGTATTAAACAAACTGAATCATCCACAAGGGAGTTTGAAGAACACCACAGATGGAATGTCATGACATGGTTTTTCGGATCATCTCCCTGCTTCCCATCGAACTTTGGAATGTCCGATGGTAAGTTTACTGGAATGGGAGGCCATGAGGAGTTATGTCGAATGGGGTCATTAATCAACTTGGACAAATCAAGCAAGTCCAAATTTTCTAGGAAAGGTAGGTGATGGTTAGGTTGCATATACTAGTAATATTGATATGGCATATAATTACCAGTAGGAACGTAAGTAGACTGATAGACAAACTATTGTGATGAAGAACTACCGAAAAATCAGCCCGTAGTGGGTTGATTTCTGGGATCAGGACCACTAGGACCACCAAGGCCTCCGGGAGGAGGGCCACCAGGGCCTCTAGGACCACCAAGACCACCAGGACCACCAGGACCACCAGGAGGAAAACCACTAGACCCTTCGGGACTGCTAGAAGGAAAACCTCTAGAGCCTACAAAATCACTAGGAGGAGGGCCACTAAACCCTCTAGGGCCATTAGGAGGAAGGCCACCAGGCCCCCCAGGACCACCAGGACCATTAGGACCATAAGGAGGAAAGCCACCAAGCCCTTTAGGATCATTAGGCCCCCCAGGGGGAGGACCTCCATAAGGCGGTCCTCCTGCACCTTCCGCAGTATGTATAGGTATCCCCCCCATAGCTGGCATGTAGGACCAATTAGGTTGCCCCCATGGCGTGAAAGTATTAATAGGATATGGAATTCTAGCTTAAGGCATTCCTGTAAGGTTGGGTGGATAATTAATGTTTCCTATAGGTATTTGATTTTATGTATAACCATAACCCCAAGAGGTTGGATTGGTTACAGGTTGTGCCCCCAAGGGCTAACCTGAACTAGATGGGGGGTTAACCACATTAGTATGGGTGGGAGGGACATCAACTGTAGATTTCTATATACTAGAGGTCTGTCCTTGAATATGTACAATTTTGATGCTAGATAACATAGGTCGTGCCAGAGGTTGCCCCCCGGCACTAGAAGGTGATGAAAAAACATGAATTGAAGGTTGAGCCTCAGGTGCGAAAGACCTAGGAGGATTGGGAACAGACATAATATGGGAGGAGGTGGGGTTATGTGGATTCACTATGTGATCTATAATCAGTTCAATGGGTCTCATAGAATCGGCAAGTGAACGATCTCCCACAGGAATAGCTATGGAATGCTATTGCGGTGTGCCCAATATGTCATCCATTTTATTTTCAATCTCCTGTGCACGGAGAATGGCTACGTGTTGTTGTCTATGTTCTTCTTCATAAAAGTTTAAATGGGTGCCAAATGAGGCAATGGCTTGTCCTATAGAGGTATCCCAAAATGGAGCATTGGGACCATAATCTGGATGGGTAGTATCATCAACATGACCTTCTATGNGAGAAGGTTGTTGGACCAAGGGAGGCGAGTGTGAAGGATATGGTCCTCCACTTTTTGCAACCACATTATCTCCCACTTGGGAGGTGTAGCAGCTCCTTGGTCGATAGCTTCCATTGGATTTTCTCCTAGAACAGGAATAAAATCAGGTGGCAAGCCCCGTACTCTTTTGGACTGTCTTAGCTCAGCCAGTTTGTATAGCTCCTATCTAACCTAGGGTCTTAAAACTAGAAAACACACCAAAAATTTCCCTGCTCAAGCTATAGGTCAAACAAGCAAACTTAAATGACAGGAGGAGTTCAGATAGTCAGGTCTCTCACCAGGATTGTCAAGAAGGTGCCACTCATGATATACCTTGAGGGTACGTGCGTAGTAATCTCCCCGAATGTTGTTTTCGGTGTATGGATCCAAGCAAGACAGCCAAAGGGATTTTCTCAGATGGATAAGGTATCCTAGTGGGGTCCCCCATTATACGCAAGGTACGTGGGAGCTCAAATCGGTAGTAGTGTTGTCTAATACATAACCGTACACAAGGGGCCTTCTGATATACAATCGAGTACATGAAGTACCTTTCTATATACCTCAAGGGTATGTGAAAGGCCATTTGATATACCGATGGTACATGGAAGAACTGCGTGAGTCCTAGGATGTAATGCATATGAGTAATGACAGCTCCTATGCTTAATGATGCTCGAACACATCTCTAACCTATCACTCAAATTGCTATGTAAATTTTAACCTATAACTTCTGTTAATTTTAAAGTGGACGGTTAGGTGAATGCATGGAATTTTGACAGAAAAAGTAAAACCATGCAATATGCATATGCAAATATTTCACTTTACCGTTTGTGCTATGCCTACATACAAGAGGGAAAGAGAGTATTTTCTTTTGTTTCAAAACCAAAAATTTCCAACAAACAATATTGAACAAATCAAAATCAAAGACAAGCAACACTTTCCAAACTCATTTCTCTTTTCTAAAAGAATTCAAAAGGGGAAGAGTCTCTTTTCCTAAAAGAAAAACAAGAAGCACTCTATTTTTCGATTTTTCTTAAAACATAGACAGATCTAACTTAAAACTACAATATTTTTTATTTTGATGAGATAGTACTAATGCAAAAGAGACAAAAGAACATAGCGAACCCGAAATATTGTCAGGCCAATCAGAGATCCAATGTCTTATGCTCACTAATGATAATGACCTAATCTCAATCAAAAATTTTCTTTTTAAACAAGCAAAAATAAGTCTCCTATGGAAACAAAAAATGAAATCAAGATGCTAATTAAATTTTTTTCTTTTAGTCTATATAACAGAAATGAAAAGAGAGCGCACTAACACCTAAGCTTTCGAAAAAGAAATCCTTTCACAAACACAACCAACAAGCACAGAAGGAAATGAATGATCAACAAGCCTAGTCTAGCTTTTGAATTCTTCAATCAAACCAATCTTTTACCACATAAATTTGAACCACAAGCATCAGATTCTAATACACAAGCCTGACAGTGCAGGGATGAAAGCAAACCAACTCAATTTTTTTGCAAAAAATGAGAAAAAAGTAGTCTTGGAACAAGGCCTACCTAGCACCGCATTGGAGGGGTCTTGACAAAGAGGTTCTAGACCAGCACTGCTTCTAGATAATAGGACTTAGGCGGTGGCACTGCGTGTTGCTAACGGGGTTCAGGTGGTGGCACCGCTTATTGCCAACGGTGCATGAGCAGTTCCCTGAATAGATCCAAAACATAAAGGAGAAATAAATATCAAGTTAGAAATTGATCAGATCAAGGCAAAAATTGATGGATTGACAGGAAAAAAGAGCATAAAAAGTCGAAATAATTCAGATCTGAACATATCTAAGAGTTTCAAACCAAAATTCACTGAATCAGATGACAGATTTGACTGAAGAGAGTTGGATATGGATCTTGGATTCAGACAAGAGTTCAAGAACCGAGGAAGATCAAATCAACTAATATATGTTGTTCCCCAGCAAAGTCGCTAGATTTGTTACCAGGAATATTTCACCTTCTGTGGATAGAAGCTATTCCTCTGTTCTGAATGGTTCAAATCCAGAACAAATGAGTGAACGACAAAGGATGAAGACCTTCCCTAGATATCGTAGACATTTGGAATGATGCTTCGATAGTGCACTTGTGTACCTGCAAACAGATCAAACATGCAAACACATCAAAGCTACCAGAAAATCATCTACATATCCATGTTAGTGACTAAGGAATCTAACAACATGTACATGTGAAATCAAAACAACAGCAATGTGGGACAGAAATTAGCTTTGCATTAAGATGTATGGAGAAGCTTACAACCATTGCCTTAGTGTCAACAAGCATCTCCATGAAACAAACACTTCATCCCCATAAGCTCCAACTTTTCTCTCTATGCTCTTCAATGGCTTCGGCTAAGTGGTCAATCCAACAACATAACAATACCTCTATAGTTCTCCCCCTCAACCAGGGATGATTTTAAGGAACCATACTTATTTAAAAGTGTATAAATGTTGGCGAATCTTACCAATTCTTAAAACACCAACTATAAAATGTTTGGCGATATTTTTAAAAAAATATTTAAACTTCCAAGGATTTTATATCATTTATATAATAATTTGGCGATTTTTAGGGTGGAAAAATTTTACCTCATCAAAATTGGGCAAAACATGGCTTCAAAAAATGCAAAATGGCAAATATTTTTTTGGAGAAAAACATGGAAAAATAGCCCATGGGCTAAAATTCTCCCCTAAAATCATCCCTGCCCTCAACCATGGATATGAGCTTGTATTTATAAGGCTCGATGGATAGGAATGGTTGAGAAAATAGTGGGTGAGGTGGCTCTAAGATCATACCATGGGGGATCTCAAGCTCAACTGACCCACAATCATAGGGATAAGGGAGGACATGAGGCTCATGATTTAGAAGCCTCAAGAAACTTCTCTTTTTCCCATTTTACGCAGGGTACTGCTTTTCTTCTCTTATGATAGAGTGGTTTAGATGAGAAACACTTATGGACTAAAGACCATAGGCAGTGGCACCACTTATGGAAAACAGGATATAAGCGATGCGAGCAAGGTACTTCTCATGGGCCACAGGGAAAGTGTGGTGCTGAGTTTTTTCATGTAGAATTGACAAACAGAGTAGGTTTCCACTCTAAGTGCTAGGATTAAGGGAAAACATGTAAGTCAAAGGTCTTATCACATGGTGGTGACAGGATTTGGGCATAACATACTTTGTGGAAGATGAGACAAAGAACCTGGGTGTCTGTTTGAAAGCACTCATAGATTTCTCTCTAGGTTGCGATGGGATATATTGTATGAAGTACCAACATGTATCCACATTTGTATGGTCATGGCTATGCTCAAATTTGCATTTGTATGACATAGATCTACATTGTATGTTTTGTAGCTATGTCCAAGTTTGAGTCCTCTATCACATGAATCTACATTGTATTCTAGTAGCCATGTTTGTTTATCTCTCTCATGGATCTAACTTGTATTGATCTGTAGCCATGATGAACACATACTTGCTCATGAGTCAAAATTATTGATGTATTGCAGATGTCTGGTTGATGATCTCCGATCAAGTTTATTCTTGCCTCGAAGTGATAACTTGCTCTTTCAAAGCTCTTGCATATCGTATCCCTCTAGCCTCATGCTTTAGGAGCATTCCATTATACCTAAATCTCATCATCAGCATGTGATAAGATCCCAAACTTCAGTATTTCCCTCAATCCCAAATTGTTAAGCCAAGAACATTGATCCAGAAATCAAATTTGCATATGAAAATCCAGCACCACTTCTACCCTTTAGTCAAAAAGCAGTGCCTTCTTCAGCACCGCCTGTAATGTGTTAGCAGTAAGCGGTGGCACCGCCTTTACCCTTTAAGCAAGGCATGGTTATGCCCAGAACCTCTCTGTCATGGTGGAAAAAGAGTGGTACCCTTGGTAAAAGTGAAAAAAGAGAAGTTATCACGAATCTTCTCGAAAGAAGGATTCATGGAACCCTTATCCCTGATCACTAGGGTCAATTGGGCTCAGGATCCATCATTGTAGGATCTCCTAGCCACCTCACCCATCAATTTCTCAACCATCCCTATCCATTGCAATCCTATAAAAGCAGGCTAATAGTTCCCATGGTTGAGGAGAGAGTAATGTTATGATGTTGCTTTGACATTTTGGCCTAAGTCATTCAAGAGAGCTTGAGGGAGCAAGTTGGAGCTGTAGGGGACAAGATGTTGGTTTTGTGAGAGAGCATATTAACACTAAGGAACAGGTTGTAAACTCTTTCTTCATTTTATTAATGTAAAGTTGGTTCCTTAACCATGTACTTGTTATGTTATAATCTTGCATGTTATTGTCAGATTCCTTAGTCACTAACATAGATCTATAGATGATGTTCTAGTATCTTTGATCTCTTATGTGTTTGGTGTGTTTATTCATGTATTTTCTTGGAAACCTTTTTTTCATAATAGAACAACCACATCACTCCATCAAATATTGCATTCCAGGTTTCTATAGCTTCTAGGGAAAGTCTTCCAACCTTATTGTGAACCATTTGTTCTAGATCTGAACCATTCAGACCAGAGGAACAACTTCTGCCTACAGAAGGTGCAACAAAATTCCTAGCAACACCCCCATTGAAGCCAATGTTAGTACTAAAGTTTACACTGGAAAAGAGTTGAGGATGATATTCAAATTGAAACAATCTGAGGAGAATAATTTGATATGGGAGATGACTTAAGCAATGATTAAGTTCTAATTATTTTCAAATAAGCAAGTGACTACGATCATAAATTGGTTGAGAGATTCATAAAAAAATGAATGTTAATGACCCGTTGACATGACCAAAGGATCAATTTGTGGAGTGTCTCGCTAGAAGAAATGATCAAGGGAACAAAGAATCGACGACTCAGATTGAGCAAATATTGGATGGCAATGGCTCAGGATCCACAAAGTGCTCAGCATTAATATAATACCATGAGTCTAAAAAAAAACCACCATGAACATGTTTTAGCATGAGAATTATTCAAGATCTCAAAATCGGTTTGGGTATACCACTTTTCCTTAACCTCGAAACCGTCTTACCAACTCTCAGTGGATAGAAATGGGACCAACGTCTCGGACACTCACCCTACAAGTTAGAAATTTTCTCAAAAAAATCTCAAGCTATGATGTCCGTGGCATGCCAAGTGTTAGGTTATAATTATGAATTAATAATTGTTTAAATAGTCTTGTGCATGTTGTTAATGATTGATATTTATTTCCAAGAATCATCTGTTAAGCTAAACTTTATCGCTTTTCTGGTAGATATGATGCATGATTACTTGAAGAAATTTGTTTGTATGAAATTTTTTAAGTATCAATCCTATACTTTGTATATGATTTTATATCACAAAAAATATTTCTTTGACCAACCTGACCTAAAAATCCATATCCAATACTGCCAATGAAGGATTCCTAAAAGTCTTGAACACTCTCATGTCCAAATTTTATACTCTATTATTTGATGCTCCTCCCCCTCTTAATCTTTCCATAATGTAAAAGTATATTGTAATTAAGTATAGAAGTCATCGTTGGGGATTGGTTATGTTATGAGGACCACACTGAAATTAGGATTTATGGGTCCAATTTGCCTCCATATCTTTTCCTTTTCTTCCTGAATCCTAGATTGTTTTCCTTAAATTAGGTCCGATGGAGATTTGACTATGATGCTATCCACTTTGTCAAGCATAATAGCACTAGAACTTTCAAATTTCCGCAAGAAACAGGTCTATTTATAGTGAGAACTAGGACAACATAGTCTATGGTTGAAGCAATGTTGGCCAACCTATATTTTCCCATAGGGTGGAAATATTGGATGTATGATCCAAGGGGTATTTTTTCAAAAAAGAGGAAGTTGGTCAGGTTGTCAAAATATAAACATGAACCACACCATGAACTAGAAAAAATGGCCAATATGGATATTTGGGAGGAAGTAAAAAGCGTCTTTTATCTAGACCATCAAAAAACATCACAAGTTATTTTGACTCCTCATAATCCGACTGGTGCATTGGGAAAGAGACCCATAACTGAATTGACTTTTGATACTACAACGAACGACTCTGAAAGCCTTGGGTCCTAGTTTAAAAAGGATTGGACTGAGTAGGAATCAGATCTTATGATCCATTAGAGTCCATCTCTAGCTTCATTGGCTCCATTCATACATGAAAATTTTCCATCGACCAAATACCCGCATGAGAAAAGGTCATCTTATAAATATGATACATTGAAAACAACACAAAGTTCTCTTGTCAAGTCTATGGTTTTTAGTGTCCATGCTCAGATAAAGGATGAATTTTGAATTGCATAAGATTATATTTCTAAAAAAATAAATTTCCAATGGGGAACATGCAAGATTGTTATCATCTCTTGTATTGAAGCAAGGAACCCTAAAAATGAAAATTTTGGAGCCTATTGTGCCTTGAGAAAAGATAATACTATAAAAATTCAAGACCACTCAGGTCACACTATATCTAGATGCATCCTAGCTAAGGATAAAATGGAGTTGCATAGGAAGATTGGTGAAGGGGTACATCGAGATGTCCTCAAGTATACCATGAGTTCCAATAAGATGTAAAATATAGCCAGTAGACTAGAACAAATGTTCAAAATTGAAAGGACATCAACTAAAGTAAAGCAATTAAATATAGGTGAATGGAGCAACATATAATGAAATTGGGAAAATATCATATTAATCTAGTTCTTTCTCATAATATACTAAAGATAAGGATAAATAAATCGTAGCCTTAAAGAAAAAGTTGAAGATGCCAATGATTGAACATGTACAAACAACTAAATTTTTAGTAGTCCAAGTAGACCAAGATAGGTTGACTATTGAAAACCATATGCATAAGAAAAGGATTGAAGCTCTTGAAAAAGAGATCGTTGAACTAAAACAATGAAATCATGATATCTATTGTTAGCTAAAGCTACAGTTTTGTAGGATGCATCCTCTGCAGAACCCACATAACAAATGACCAAAACCATGGCTGAGATAAGCATAAAAGATGCTCAAATTAATAAAATCAGAGACGAGCTAAGGCAAAGAGGGGATGAAGTTCAGGTACTCAGTGAAGAAATTTAAATAAAAACATAGTGTTCACAAAGTTGAAACTATCCAAAGGTACGTTGCAAAAACACATTGAAAAGTTGGCCAAAAAGATGAAGGGGAAGACATTATTGAGAGCAACTAAACATCTTATATGGGATCAAATAGCCATCCTGGTGGCTAAGCACTGGAAACAATTTTCTATTTCTCAACAGGAATGGGAGTTGGTTGTGACAACCTCCCAAGATGAAAGGAACATGCTTGGCCACCTTGACAGGAAGACAAAAAAATGCAAAGATAGTGATTGATCTTCCTAATGAGAGATCTCATGAAGATATTTAATTTTTTTCAATCAGGGATAGAACCAAATGCATCATGCAAGAAAATAAGATGATAAATAAGAATATTTTTCCTCAATGTAAATGAGCTAGCCTGTCAGTTGTCCAGGGATGCCATTTCTTTCAAATCTTTGTTCAGAAATATCATCAAGCAAGGTCTCCCTCTATGTAGGATGGTAACATATATTTGTATCCCAAGGAAAACTATGATGTTAATCAGGCTTCTTCATGCAAATTTGAGTTTAAGTTTTTCGACACTGAAGGAGAGGTAGACTAGCAAAAAAAATTTGAAAATTTACATGAATATGTTTTGTTGCTTATAGGTTAACATAATATTTTTCAAGCTCTCCCTAAGCCCACCGTTGAACATTTTACTAATCTGGATATTTCCTTGAGAGCAACAAATATTTTCTTATACCCCATGGGAAAGGATTGGAAAAATATTACAAGGTTTCCTACTCTTAGGAAACAAGCAAAAGCGATAGTATTGCAAGCACACATTGGAGCATCACCCTCTCAGCCACCTCAATAACATAACTCAGCTACCACCTCAACAACATACTCAATAACCACCTCATCAAGGAGGACCATAAATAGTATTTCCCTCCAGTCAACACCATTCAAGATAATTGAAGTAATTTTGTAATTAGTTTTGCTAGATAATAATTGTAACAAAAAAGGGAATTCATTATGTAATAGAAAATTTTGTTGTAACAAAATGTAAGCCCAAGTGCTATAAATAGATTTAGATACCTATGTTAAGAGATTGAAATTTGTTTGGTCTAAGTGTAACTTCTCTGATATTCTATTAGATCAAGTTTATGAGCAATTAAAATCAGATATTTTTTATTGGGACGTTGTTGTTTCAGTAATTTTGATCATTACAGTTTGTTCTCTCTTCTTCTATGTTTATACATTTCTCATATCCATGTAATTGCTCCACTGAGTATATAAAACAAGCCCATGAGACAACCTTTTATCCTACATTTGGATCAATAGTTGTGATGAGTGTTTTCATTTCCTTTTAATATGTTTTTAAGTTTTCATGATATAATGCTTGAAATCAAAGATGTTTTCCCTATGAGGATCTTGTTATCTCTATAGTTACATGTTATGTTAAACTACTAAATTATGTTTTCTCAATACGTTTTCTATCTTATGGGGATTAATATTTACTTTTCCAAGTACCTTATCTCCATTTTATTCTTTGCATTAGCTATTGTATGCTATGTTAAAATGATGCCCACCAATGTCCATCCTGTTACATATTTGTTAGATTGATTATTATTTCAAGCAAGTTCTCGACATACTTAAATATAATATTTATACTCAATAGGCATACCATTCCAAATACAAGCAAGTTTACTGATTCCCTGGCATAGTTCCAAAAACAACCCTGGAACATCTCAGGGACTAACATATTTTTGGAGTCGTTGCTAGAGACCAAAGGAATGAAGTTATATTCCCTAGGGACAACGACAATAATAAGATTTGATTTCTTGAGGTGAAGAAGGATCAAATTGATGGTTGTTAAATCTTCACTTGACAAATCCAAAATCAAATTTCAACACTCCACTAGGAGATATACCTGCTTGCTGACAGACTGAGAAATAAATGGTTAGTTGTTTAATTTGAAGAAAGTTTAAGAAATCTTCTATTTGGTTAGTGTAAGAATACTATTGGTAGCATTGACATAGAAAATTCCCTTTCAATACCCTTTTCTAAAGATTTTGTCAAATGAGAAATTCAAATCCATGTCGTTTTAAGAGTATACCATTTGCTAAAATCCTATTAGCAAGAACCCCATTGGCTTATTCACTGTAAATTCATGGATCTCCTACTTCCACACATCCTTCATGATTTTCCTAGAAAACTCCTGAAGCATCTCCAAAGATTCAATGGAGATGATAGTGTTACAATAGAAAAACATATGGACACATTTCATGCTTACACTGATGATATGGACATTCAATCCGATAATGTTTTCATGAGAATGTTTGCTCAAACATTGGGGGGAGATTACAAACAGTGGTTCATAGAATTGCTAGGTGGTTCTATTTCATATTTATAGGGCCAAAAAGATGTTAGTCCCTGATATATTCTAAGGTTGTAATTAGAACTATCCTAGGCACATCTTTAAACCTTCTTTAGGTCTCAAGTAGGTCTTGGACTCGAGGGGGCTCCCTCACTTGAATTTAAAGAAAAATAACTACCCTGAGTATTTCAATAACAAATTTACATTAAAGGACTTTAGCATATCTAAAAGGAAAGAAATAAGGTACAAAGAGTTTGGAAAATACTGGCCAAGGTATTAGACATAGGGCCTGGCAAGCTTCTTAGATTAGTGGCCTAAATTGGGCATGGAGTCCTTGGTTACATGGTATAAAGATTGAGCGAAGAAAATATTGGGCAATTTTATAATGAATCCAATCTTGAAACAAAACGTGCTATTACTAAGTATGAATTCAACAATACCTGACCATGAAAACAACTTGCAAGCCTACAATGTTGTATATCATGAAAATAATCATAAAAAATGTTTATATGAGTCAAATTCCTTCCCTATAATTTATTTATTACACAAAGATAATTCACATAAGAAACAAAAATCGCAAAACATAAAAGAACCTTTATTGTAATTCATTTAATGTCTTTTAATCTTCAAAATACTTGCACTAAACCTCAAGCTTGATTCTCAAACTCAACCTTCTACCTGCTACCTCCCCTTTTTTTCTCTCTCTCTTCTCCTTTTATGAACCTCATTTCAAATTATGGTCCCGTGCCTTCTCATTTCTTGACTTCTTTAAATTGATTATAATAATAATAAAATAACCTTTTTTGTCTTTTTATCTTTATTATTAAAACAAGATAAACCATCTTTTACTATACTATACTTTTCAACATACGTGTGGTCTCTCTCTACAAAACCCGTTACTTGAGATAACCTAGGCTTGCTTGTACATGATATTTTGATTTTCCTTTTTTAAGATATACTAAAAGGGTGAATGACTTCTCCTTTCCATGATAGAACATTTCTTGATTCCTTGTAATAAAAAATATCCAATCAAGAGATGGAATGAGTAAATAAATCCAAATAAGATTTTAACCACCACATTATGTATGTGTTTCACCTTCTTGAATTCTAAAGGTGTGCGCACATGGCTCACTACAACTTTGTCTTTTCAACATCGTGAATAAGTTGGTTTTGTATTCAATGCTTTGGGATCCTGAATTCCTAAAATCCTACCACGTCAAATTAAGGGTTTTAACATCCAGGATCATGTCCATTTGATTATATTTTGCGCAACTTTACAATCCTGAATTCTTGGTAGCCATAGATCTCGGTTGCTCATGCTTTACCAGTATTTTCATATGCAAACAATCTCACGTTCAACACTTTCCTTTATTTTAAATAATAAGAATCTTTTTCAACATTTTTCCACTCTTGGCATATGCTCTTGGATTTCTGTTTTTTTATGCTTGACTTTAGGATCCTTCCCTTTATTACATTTATTTGACTAACTTTTATATGATAATGAAATAATATAGAAATAAACCCTTTTTTTTTCACTTGATGTTATATTTAATTCACAAATGAGATATGTGAATTAAAATAGCCAAATCACCAACCTAATAAATGTAACCTTAGTGGGTAGCTAGGTGCCTTGTCCATAGGGTTCAACTGTATTTATGGCCAATATTTGTACCAACCAAGGTATTGGTGTGACGGGTTTTTAGGCTTTTAAATGGTGGGATCTGTCAGATGTGAAGGATGAGAGTTTTGTAATTCTGGAATTTATGTATTTATGGTGTGTACTTTCAACCCCAATATATAGACATTAGTATCAAAAAATTATAATAGGATTATTTCAACATATCATCTCGTGTTCTCTCTTTCCAATGGATTTAGAATCAAGTAAATCAGACCTTCAGTCAAACGTTTATCCAAATTTAAAATAACATACCTTTTAAAACCCTAATTTGGAGACTGTTTTGAAAGTCGACCTTCCAACTAAGGTATCTCTATAATTTTAGTCCCTATGAATCTAAAACTTCGTCTTGTAGTATCCAAATATTTCTTGTACTCAATGCCATAAGTCTGACCTAATTTTGATTAAAAATTAATGGCAAGTTTCCCAACACTCGTTATTTTTTGACATGTGTCCATCTTTTTTTGGATATGAACCTAAAATTGTTGCCATAGACACTACATTCCATCTTCTTTTTGATAAAATAGGTCTCACTAAATTTGGAGATCATGTGCTCCAATATAATAATTTCTCTTATAACACATGTTTGAGACTAGTTAATAACCCTAACTTCCACAAGGTATAACTATGAAATTGTAATGATTCGAGATCTAAAATTCATACCACAGATAGCTTGGTTTGTATTCTACTTCACTTTTGAGTTTCATTGTCTAAAACCTCCTACAAAAAAAAGATATCGTGAAAATTTCAATATGATTTGTTTGAAGAGCCAAACCCTAGAAAAGTATTCTCTTGTAATATGCTTAAACCCATAAATTTGTAGTAAATATAGAAAATACAATAAGAATATTTGAAATAAATGACAATGTTTACTTTCCTCTTCAAGGGGGAATCTCAAAGAGCACTAGCTCCAAATACAATGACAATTATTGACTTCACATTAGATAGTTTACTCTCTTTTTAGTATTTCAATAGCCCAATTCTAATTAATTGCAGTCCCTCTATTAATTAGGGTCAACCACCTAAGTACCTTTAATCAATAAGGAATACCATTTTATATTAAACAACTACCCACTAACCGATTAATGAGCATTATGGCATTGTACATAGATCAAGTAGGAGGACTAGGGTAGGACCCTAACAACATATCTATTGATGATTAAAAATGAGAGAAATGAGCTAGCAATTGATTTCATGAGATCAGGTCTTACAAATTATGGTCTCTCTGGAGTCTCCACTAGAGAAGAAAACATATACACAAAAAAAGATTTATCTGATTTATGTTAGATATATTGGCAACCAACACCTCAAAAAAGAACTTTAATATAGAGATATTTACTCATATTTTGTTAATATTGTACTGAATTCTTTTAATTTATAGATATATAGTAAACAAATGATGATATACAAAGTTAAAAGAGATATTGTGAATTCTTTTTATTCAAATTTCCAACATATATTATTTTTTATTGAATTCATGTATACCAAAGAGGACATACCATTTTTTGAAAAATATCCCCAAATCCCTTAGTGGTGCACATCTACTTACTATCCAAAATTTTGATAAGGATTTTGGATAATCTACTTTTTTTTACTTTTGATATACAATATTTATGTTAAACCCCCAAAAAAAACAACTATTTGAGAATATTCCCCCATATTTTGTTAATATTGCAATTTTTATATAATTCAAGTACACCAAGGGGACTTTACAAATATCCATTATATATTGTGAATTCTATTGATTCAAATTTCCAATATATATTCTATTTTTTTATTTTGATATACAATATTTATGTTAAACCCAAAAAAAAACAACAATTTGAGAATATTCACCCATATTTTGTTAATATTGCAATTTATTTTTATATAATTCAAGTACACCAAGGACTTTACAAATATCCATTATATATTATGAATTCTATTGATTCAAATTTCCAATATATATTCTATTTTTTTATCAAGTAGAGCATGGAGGCTATATTAAAGGATTGAATAACCCCCAATTCATTTTTTTCTTTGGCAAATGCATTTATTTATACCTTGCATATGGAGGTTGTGATTCAACTTGTAACCAACCTCTTCATCTTTCTATGTGACTATTCACATTCAGAATATAATTACAATATTTACATAATGTATGGAACCATAATGGGAGGATTAGGTATCCAACATTTCCCCTCTTAATTGAATGGGCATTTATGAGTGCCAGCATGGTTCTAAATATTTTAAACTTTTCTTGTCCAAGTGCTTTGGTGAAGATGTCCACAATTTCTTCATTTGTGGAACAATGTTGTAAATGAATTTTCTTGGCCTCTACATGATGTCTAATCAAACGGTACTTTGTGGGGATGTGCTTGGTTTAATCATGGAATTTGGGATTCTTGTCCAAGTTTATTGCAGAAGTGTTGTGGATCAATAAGGGAGTGGAATTTCTTGCCCCTCCTGCAACTATTCAAGTATCTTCCTCAAAACACAATTTCCTTTGTTGCTTCTGCAACTTCCATATATTCTGCTTCTGTTGTTGAATCTGTTAGAACTGACTATTTGTGTGATCTTCAGGAAATAGTTATTGATCCAAGACTCATTGTGTATCCAGAGGCTGGATTCTCCTTTGTAACCATCAAAGTTTGAATAAATATACCCAATTAGTTTGAAGTATTCCACTCATTCATCCAGATACGGATTCATCCAACTCTCACCACCATACATACATACATATGAGAATAATTGTATACTCACTCCAGGAATTAGGTAAAAAAAATGAGCGTTTTTGCATTCCCAATGGTCACAAGTAAATATAGCACCAATATTTTACCTCCACACACTTGAGAAAGGGATTAAACTAGTGAACCGACCATTTGCACCGATCAGACGACCCCGCTCGCGTGAGCGATTACGTCCGACAACCGCAGTCGTCCGATCGGTGCAAATGGTCAGGCAAATAGGTCCCGGCCTTGAGAAAGGGCGTGAATCTCCACCAACAGTCACTTGGATTCAAGGAACTCACAACATCATATCACGAATTCCATATTCAATCTCGGAGATCATAACAACCATTTGTTCATATCAAACATCCAGAACGCATCTTTCCCAAAAATCGCAACCTCAATCTCTTCAATCCTTGTGGATTTAGCGAAGGGTTGGTTGGCTCATGACCCTCCAATACTAGAACCAGACCCTACACAACTCAAAATCGATGGAGGATGAATCCTTAACATCTCGAATGCTAAAGATTATGGATTGACAATAAATGGAATACAAACTGTGCTGGAATAAAGGGAGATGAACAAGAGTGGCTCACTCTTCACAAGAAGCATAAAACATATTCTTCGATGGTGAATACAAATGAAAACAAAGTTCACAACTTATAAGCTTAATTGTGGAGAGAATATGATTCATAGAAAACAGAATCTACCTCAAGAAATAGTCCTCAACACACACAGCTCCAGAATTGGGTGTTTGTCATAAAAAATACTCAACGCATGCTGGAGATTGTTGGGTGTTTGTCATAAAAAAATACTCAACGCATGCTGGAGATTGACGGGTAAGTGAGTCGCAGACTAATTCTGAGTGCGTGTAGAAGGGATGTAGGAGAAACACCAAAAATAAAACGTTCAATTCTGAGCAGAGGACAGACATAATAATGTGCTAAGGACAGACATAATAATGTGCTAGCAATCTGGGAATGGACTAACATGCATACAAGCTGCCAGTACTGACACACAACAAGAAGGAGTTATGGCAAGTATTCGCGCTAACACCACTGTGAAGGATTGAATAACTCTTATTTCATTTTTTTCTTTGGAAAATGCCTGTATATTGTCATTCAACTTCCAACCAACTTATTCATCTTCTTACATGACTATTCACATTCATAATATATTTACAATAATGTATGGAACCGTAATCTGAGGATTAGGTATCCAACATGTACACATTTTGAATAATATACTAAATTTCCTTAGCTATGTACATGGATTTACTATAAGTCTTTGCAAATAGTGGTTTCAATTGATAGTGATAAACAATAGTGATAACAAATGAACCTCTTTTGGGAAAAGGAAGTATCACGTATTCCATCCAAAAGAATAGAGAGTACTTGTATCATGAGTAGAGAGATAAACTAATAAAAAATAACAACATTTTTAAGATAAATAGTTTGCGTAACATCCAAGGAAAACAGACATAATAGCAAATATATTGCATAAGAAACAAATTAGGGTTTATTTCTCCCCAACAAATACTTTAAGAAGAATACTGGGCCATGCAAAAGAGCAAATGGATTCGATAAAGAACAAAGGGGATTATTCTATTCAATCTCATGAGATTGTGGAAAAGTTTATATTAGAGAGATAGGTTAGGTCGCTTAGTGCACATAAGACTCAAGGAACATAGCGTAGATATCATACATGGTAGAACAAAAAAAATAGGCATTAGTCGAGCATTCCAAGATCTCCAAACACCACGTCTGCGTAGAGAAAGAAAAGGTTATCGCTTGCATGGATCATTACAGGAAGAGATGTGTCCGTGAAGGCATAAAAATAGAAAATTACCCTAATAATCTAAATTGTAACGACATCTAGATCCTAAGCAATGAGATCCTATTATCATCCATATTAGAAGTTTAAAAAGATTATAATACTAAAATATTAATAGAATACTAATAAAAATGAAATTAAAATTAAAAAATACTAAAATAATATTAAACTGATTAAAAGACTAATATTAAAATGATTAAAAGACTAATGGATAAAATATAGTTTAATAATATTAAAATGATTTAAAAATACTAATACACAAAATAATAGATAACATTATATCAACATAGAATATCATTAAATATTAGGTAAAATTATATTAATCAATACAAATAATACATTTTCATTAAAATGAAATTAAAAAAAAACTAAAATATTTTGGTCTAATAAATCATTAAAGAGGATTAAAATCATTAAAATAATTAAAATTTAAAATTATTAAAACATTTATTCTTCTTCAGCAGACATGGATATCATTAAATAATAGATAAGATTATATTAATTAAGCAATCTTGGTTAGTAATTATGCAGATTCTTCAATATTTTTTGAACATGGTTTGGGCTATTCAACTCAAAACATCAAGATCTACAATCTAAATACAAGGTTTTCAACTATCTTGAAAATGTATACTTGTGAAAAATTAATCAATGAAGTAATATTCAAGTAATCAAATCGACTATAAAGAGGATCACAAAATGGAAAAAGTGTTGTTGACTATTTGGGAGGAACAAATACACGTGAAAGGATAAATAACCCACTATTCGCAACATCCATTTTAGACTTTGAAATCATGTTAATGTTACCATAATAGGAGAATTCGGTCCCAACATCGGGTACATGAAGGGAAGATGACCAAGTTCCATACAAATTGTGATTGCAACTAGTTTGGTATTTACTTTGCAAATGGATGGGAAGAGAGAAGTCATCGCTACCCTCTAACAATTGAACCAACCTTTGTCTATACTTGGACAATTTTGCTCTTAGCTCATACAAATTTTTGGATATCCTTGTAGATATTTTTGGGTATATTGATATCATACATTGGCTCACTAGAAATCTTAGTTGAGTCAATAGAAGGAGATGGCTTGGTCAATTTATGACGAAACATGGATCATTTGGCTTCTAACTTTTCAAAGAATGAGCATATGAAAGTGTTCCTATGTGTACTTTCTATTTCGTCTATTGGATCATGGACCGAAATGGGGGGTGTTAATCCATCACATTGGGTAGATGGACATTAATATATTGAGACAATGTAACTCGCTTACGGTTCACCCTCAACTCTTTACATTTTGAACAACTACATACTATTTGGGGTGTCATGACAAAGATCTAGTTCTTGATGAAGTACCATTGGTCTAGGAAGGCTATTGGATGATGACATGCTACAACTGGATAGGTAATTTGGACTTATGTTTTCATCTACCATCTACCTATGGTATGTTGCTCTAGATAATACCTTGCATATTTTTGGGAGTGGTGGGAATATCATGTCCATCTGAACTTGATATGAAATCAAGATCTTGCAAAAGGTAATGCACAATTATTCAAATTCACGTGAAAAGATAACATAAATTCAAATATAAATGAATATGTACTTACTAGTGACGATAATAGAGAACTTGAACTTTGAATGATATGGAGTGAGTTGGAATTTGAAGAATCAACCAACTGATTTTTACTCTTTTTGTTCCTGCATTTGGGTGAAGAATACAATGAATACATGTCTTCACTCTTTAAAAAATAAAGTGGGAAACATACTACGTTCAATTTTCATATATCGTAATTGGTGTGCCAAAACATTTATAGGAACATTGTTGCATCATAACAATGGATACACACCATTGTGTTATTTATTTGTGCACATCGATAAAAATATACACAAGCACCTCCATAAAGGACAAACCTCCGCAAACTATTCATTGTGGAAGTTTACACTTGCATGTTTTTGTCTTTTTGGGTCATCGGTGCGCTTATGTCAAGAATACGCACTAGTAAAATATTAACTACTCCATGCACTGCTATTTCGAAAACTTTGCGTGAATATAAATGTTGACTTTTACTACAAATTATACAGTGCGCTTGTATGATTATAGTGCACAAGTGCAATATTTTTTTTTAATAGCACACTGAAATCTAGATTTTAAAAGTAAAAAAAAATCATATGCACATTTATCATCAATTGGATGAAATATAAAATTAAAAAAGAGCAGTAATTTAATTTTAAGACAATGAGATTATAAATAAAATAAAACCATAATCCCTAAACCTTTTTTGGCCAAAACTTTGAGGAGTGACTTATGCAAGAGAGTTTTACTAGGGAAGAGTTTGAAGAGAGATTTATTTGAAGATAAATTTCGCCAAGGCTCACTATGAACACATACATATCTACAGAGGGTACATTCTAGGTAAGTTTACTTCAATCTAATAAAAGATGGAATAATTTTTATAAGTTCTTTGAAGAAAATAGAGAATATAAGACTTGAATTCAATGTTGGAAATCCTTGTGTTCTTATTCCTTCAAATTTATCTTCATAACTGCAAACCCTAGGTTTCTTCTTGCTTTCCTTTTGTTTTCTATTTCACAATAAGATTTTATTTCCAGCAATGTAAACTTCTTGGTTATATATATTAGCATATGGGGATTTGGGTCTCGCTTAGATCGAAATCATAAATTCAATGAACAAAGCATTTCAAATAAATCATGAAGAATATCCCCTAATTATGATGAGGGTATGGGGCATGTAAGAAGACTGTTGGACCTAGGAAAAGTAGGCAGGATTCAAACAGAATTATGCTTGGGAATAAGAAGATTCCAGTCACATGATAGAAGAATCGCGACAGAAGAGAATTTGGGAAGAGAACAATCGTGACAGATGAGAACAATCATGATGGAAGGAACCATGACAGAAGAAGAAGTGTAGCTGTTGAAAAGGACAACTCAATTGATCGTGGGTAAGATGTCAGTTATAATAACGCATGCTTTGGTAATAAAGAATCTTTATATTTTTGCGTCGATAGTGCCTACTATCAATGTAACTAAATGTACAAGAATAGGAATGAAAACTTTTCGGCTAACAAAATATATTCAATTGATTACAACATGTATTCCTATAAAATAAAGAACCCGAGCTATGTGTGGGTTGGTCTCTAATGACTCATGTCTTAGAAGAGTTGTAGAGTTGAAGATTTGTAGAGAAGGAAGTCGATCTAGGATGTGTGCGGATAGACAATAGAAACACTTCAGAGACTGAATACTAGAGAGCATGAGAGGAGAAAAGTTTGTATAGATTGTAGAGAATATCTAGAACAGATTCTGCAAACTGAGTGTGCATACGAAAGGTGCTATATATTTCTCATGCCAAATGAAGAGCGCCTTTGTGGTTTTTCCCGGATTGGTTTTCACGTTAAATGTTATCTCTATGTGTATTTGATGAATATGCTTATGTTGAATGAATGTATGATGTGAATAAGTAGATATTAATAGGGTGAATAAGCATTTGTTTATGAATAAGTATTTGTATGCATGTGTCGCATTGTTGGTAAACCGAATCTGTGTTAATACTTTATATTATTGTTGTAATCTCTCCTGATGAATAAGTAGATTAATATCTTGAATGAACACAGTAAGAATAGGAAATACAGTGGAGCGAGTTGGTAAGGTGTCGTGAGAGAAGACATCCCCACCCAACTATACAGAAATATGGTTCTCACAGTTACCCATTGACATATCTCGGGTGAGACTGCATCTGCATCATATGTGCTTCCAACTGAACCTTGCTCTATCGGGTCAGTACCTTGGGATTTGTTGACAAACAAACAAGGGTCTGAACCTAGGTCAAAGGAAGAAACACCAAAAAATGGTTTTGTTTCCGAGACCATGAATCATTTTGGTGAGGGATATTTTTTGGAACCCGTCGAAGATGAAAATTCAAGAGTGGGTGGATTCTAAATCATTAGAGTTTACACAGGAAGAAATTGAAGTATCATGGTTGAATACAACAAAGTGATTGGAGTGGTACATTTATACGAACATTCATGAGATATTCTTTTGTGAGTTTCCTGTTTTATTGTATGAGTGGTTGTTGAAGCTAGCAACCCAGTGAAAAAATTTCCAACAAGGAGAACCGACAGAGTGGAGTCCTCAATTGATTCAATGGATGAAGAGTATTAGCAACCCTATATCTAGGGCTATCGATTTCTGGGTAGACAATATTTTAGAATGATACATCACTGAATTTTTTGTCGAAAAAATAACATCATATATTGAGGAAGAAACAAAATTCTTCAAGGACTAAGAGGACGATACCTGACATCTTTAAGAATTTGGATAAAAGTGCTTGTATGTGAGAAATGGATCCTGAGAATGGAGTGTGACAAGTAAATATTTATGAATACAAACCTGGGATATGTTGAAAATGAAGTGTAATAAAAATGGAGCAAAGTAGGTAGAGATGTTCCCTGGTGATAGCAGAACTGAACTAGAAGGTGGACGTCTAAGAAGTGGAAGAATATTTCAGTCAAGAAAAATAAGAAGGATTGTGACTGGAAGAGGAAATTTTAATACAACTAGATTACAAGACTAGGAGTTAACGTCGCGCTTTGATGAAGGTTATTTCTACAAGGAAGAGGGATACCAACCTATATTTGAAAGAGAAGAAGAAGAATCCCTAGATATGGAGTAGGAACACAACACACCTATGACCCCATGTACGTCTCTCGAGGTAATATCTAGAAACTCATATCCCAATACGTTTGTTAATAAAAGTAACAGTAGTGACGAGAATAGAAGATAAAGAATTCCCACTAGTCGAGCAGTGCCTGGAGCAAATATAATGGTAGGGACTGATATTAAGTTATCGATCTTTAACAAAAATGGGTTAGAAGACCCAAAGCAACATTGGTTTCTGTGTGAATCTGCGTGGATCGTGTGACAGGTCCAAGATGAATCCATGAAGAAGGATCAAATGATCACAACTGTCAGAGGTCGTGCATTGGACTGGTACATGAAGTTCTACATGGTTCTGACATGAGTCGTATAGAAAAACCAAATTCAAGCGGGATTAATAGACGAATTCAACCCAAATATGAATATTAGTGTATAATAGAGATTAAAGAGATTAAGCAATTATCTACAGAGTTTGTGTGGGACTTCAACCAGAATTAAGATGTTGATAGCTAAAGTAAGCTTCTAGATGTCGGGAGTAAAACAAAAAGAATGGTTCATTGCAGCGTTGTTACCACACATTTAAACTACCTTGATTCAACAAAATATTGTGTCAAAGACTAAAGAATTGGCCATGAAATTGGAATCCTCGCCTATAGAAGAGATTGGTGCAAGGATTGATGAAAATTCAGTCACAACTAACCAACCTTATGCTGCAACTTCAGGATATTAAAAAGGGGAAAGAGATCTAGAAAGAACTATGGTGTACTATATGCAAAATAGAGGGCCACCATAAATATAATTTCTTGATGTTTATGAACTATGTCGAATCAAGAGCGCCAAACCCTATAAATAAAAGCTGCTACAAAAGAAAAAAATGGATACCTATTTATTGAAGAATGAAGAGAAGGTGCAAGATGAGTGGGGTCAATATCAATATCCACAAGCTCAATATCCTTGGCCCCAATATCCACATAATCAGTACCTGCAACAACAATACCCTCAACCCAGGGGGGTGGAAATTTTAGAGGCCAAGGACAAGGAGGAGGATAGGGTCATGGAAGAAGCCAAAATATATGTTATAATTATGGACAACCAGGACATTTTTCCAGGGACTATGTGAGTCCTATGAAGACATTTTCATATTGCAAAGCTTTTGATCATACCATTGAACAATGTTCGCAGTTGATTGCAAAGTGGTAAGATAGAAATGTGGGAAATCCAAACCCTTTGCGGAATCCCAACTCAAACCCCAATAAAAATATCCATAAGATTTTTGTTGAGCTGAGGGAACCACATATAGATGCCATAACAATAGGAGGTGTTGCGACTAGACCAGACCAAGAAGCACAAACTGGACAACCACAGGTGCGACCAACAACACAAAATAAAGTGCCATTCAACGTCCAAAAAGAAAAAGAAGTATTCTTGGATGCATGACCAGAATTCGTCGACAAGAATCAAGCGTTGACTTCTACTGCTACACTACCTAGAAGACCAATCCTAGAGATGCCTAAAAGATTTGACCAGCTATTCCGAAAGCAACAGATGGGAAAGGTTAGTAAGCTTACAGTATTTTTTAAAATTTTCTTATCACTAATACAAGATAAAGATGATGTAGCAGAATTGACAACTCTAATATAATAACCTCAAGAAGAGGTGTGAACAGACATAAGTATGGTGGGAAAAATATTAAATACTGGTCGCGAGTTAATAATTATTGCCCAGACAAGAGACTACTATATGGACTATTTTATTCTATACTTGGGCTCTGATGTCAATATTTTCACAAGACAAACATGGGATAGCATGGGGAAACTGTGACTTGCATGGTCTCCTTTCCAACTTTGATTAGAAAATCAGTCAAAAGTCCTACCTATTGGTCGAATGAATCAGGTGCTTGTGGAGGTAGAAGGCCTAAGAACATATGTTGAATTTGAAGTAATCGACATTGTTGATGACACAAATCTATATCCTCCAATTTTTGGGATCGATTAGGAGATTGATAATCAGACCATTATCAATTTTAAGAAAATAATATTAACATTTGAAGATTCAGAGCTAATGGTGGTCACACCAATTGATCCACTAGAAGTTCATAGATACATCGAGCCAATAAATAGTGAAGGATAGGGTGACTATATAGAACATATTTATAACATCACATCTGCAAGGGACGATTATGTGAATCCAATGGCCAACGAAAAGCTAATTTGGTGGAGTATTAGTTCTTGTACATCGTGTTCAAGTGAAGAATTGGAAAATTGGTAGAATCACATGTATGAAGTATCCATGAGAATGTGTGCAAGAATTACACAATCTATGTGACAGGTAGAAATCAAGGTAAGTGATCTACGCACATATGAAGGTTTACCTAACCTTACATCTTTTTTGATAGAATTTAAAGAAAAAGTCACAAAACCTCAACGCTTGTCTGCCCTGGAATTTGCACTGAAAGCTACACCTTCTAGATGGTGGGTTATGCATAAAGAATGTATCTTGAAATGGCCACAATGTCGACAATTGATGGAGATACGATTCAGAGATGAGATCAACTATACTAGTAAAAAATATACATGGTTGACCAATTTTGTTGAGCATATTGAGTATTGTCGTGCAACATGGGAGGCATGTCCATGACAGGAATGGGTCCATTAGTTCATACACACATTAGACATGATACCAAGGAACTGGTATACATCAGTTGAACTAAGACGAGGGATTGTTGAATGGGATGAATTAGATACTAGCTTCACACACACATTTCAGTTTGTCTATGATCATCCTTCAATTGAGGTTGCATTGCAAGTAATCAAGACAAATATATTTGAAGATATCCCTGTCACAATACCAAACTTCAGTCAGAGGAGTGTGATAATCCAACACTAGATGGAGTGAAATAATGTGACGGGAGAACATGATGATGATGACCCATTTGACCTACATACCAGATTCTGAAGGTACATGTTGTAACGAACATGAATAAACATAATAAATTATACTGAAGATGAAAGGACATTACCTTTCATTCACAATTCCCAAGCCTTATTTAATAGGCGGGTTATCAACCATTGTAATCAACTTATATATTCTATAATCAATATACACATTATGGATGATTTGATTTACCAAGTTTTCTGGTGAATATTATTGTATGATCAAATAAATATTCACTTCAGTGGTATCAGAGCCAACTCTTTATCAGGCTTGTGCTCATTCTGGGTCTTAGCCAAAATTTCATATTTTATCTTAGTAAATTGAGTTTCTCTGTACACTTGGTCTTTGACCAGTCTTGGCTTCTGGCCATTTTCATATTTCAAATTGACAAAAAAAAAGAATTTTTTTTTGAAGAAATATTCATTGCAAATATGAAGAATACGGTTTAAAAAAAAGAGAAAAAGACCATTACTACGTGGATATTAAAAAGAGGACCGTTTAAATTTCAAAAATCCAATTGAAGGAAGATTACTCTGCTGCTCCACTTTTCTTCACGCCCATCCCTCCTACATGCTTCTCTCTTCCCAAACTCCACCTGAGCGCTCCTCTCCTCCACGCCCCTCAACCTCCATGTCCACCTCCATCCACCTTCCACATACGCCCCCATATGCCTTCCTTCACGCTTTTCCCTCCACAATGCTTCTCCACCACGCCCTCCACCACTACCCACCTCTGCGCATCAATCCTCGTCGCCCTCCACCATCGCCTCATTTCCCTCCACCATCATTATCACTCCCTTTTGCGCACTCCTTACCGATCTGCCACACCCCACCCTTCACCACCTCCCCATCCACCACACCCTTTGCCACCTCCTACCACCCTTCACCACTTCCTCCATCCGCCACACCTATTATCCTCACACCATCACTCCCCACGACCTACACAAAACACAACAAAAGAAAGCATATATATATATATATATTATAATATATTATATTTATATAATATTTCAAACAAAAAAAAGAAAACAAAAATAAATATTACAATATAATATTCTCAAATTGTTTTATTATATAAATAATAAAATAAACATTTTATTATATAATAATTTATTATTATAAAAAAAAGGAAAAAAGAGGATTATTTAACCTAATACAAAGAGAACAAACTGGAGAAAAACGATGACTATCTCTAGTCCAGATGACCATCTAGTGTCAAATAAATTAGAGATCATGGAATTTGATTTGTGACTACAAATAGAGAAATTAGAAGCCAAGTTAAAGCATTATCGAAAAGACAATGAAGAATTGTGAGACATGAATACGAAATCAGAAGTACTGATTAAATTACATAAGATGCAAAAAGAGCACAAGGAACAAAAAAATTCCGACCAGAAAAATCATATAGAAAAATTGTTTGCCCAAATTGACAAATTAAGAGACGAAAGTGATTTCAATCAAAAAAAAAAATCAAGATATAAAGAAAGAAATAAGTGATTAAGAAGCAGAAATAATATGCTTGAACAAAATCGTTAACGACAAAGATGAAGAACTGACGCACATACGACAGAAATTAGAAGAGCAAGAATTAGTGGTCCACCAGTATCAACAACAGATAAAAGTTCTTCAACAACAAAATAACGACTCTATAAAAGAAACACAAGCTAGAGATCGCAAAGAGTAATAAAACAATATCTAACAATTCTGAAGAAATTTTCAGATTAAGAAATCCTAACAAAACCCTGATTACAAAAATCGAAAAATCAAAAAATAATAGCAAGAGGGAACACTCCGGTGAAGACCTCGAAGGAAAAATACTGGAAAAGAAAGAAGAAAACCAGTGTCTAAATAATCGTAATCAAGAACTACAAAATCAAATCAAGGAGTTAGAAATTGAAAAAAAGTCGCAAGATGAAAGAATAAAAAAGATTCAGAATCACAAAAATCATTGGAGAACCAAGAAGCACAAATCCAGGAAAATGCATCCAAAAATCAAATCGAGGAAGTAAAGACAGTCCTCGCCACAGTCCAAAAGAAATAAGAACAAACAACACCTACACCTTATAGACATCCTAATTATAATCGTCATTTTGACCAACGACAGGGTCATGAAAATGAATATTCACAGAAGAATTATGTGGACATGCAAAAATATCAACATACTAGACAACAATTGAGACGAATCGTCCCACAAAATGATCTCAGAACTCGAATAAAAATAGATCTGGGTTAGACCACAGAAAATACGATGCAACAATTCTCCTCGGGAATTTGTAACTCGTATCGGCTCATTTCCTCAAATGTCGCAAATACAAAAAAAATGAAAGGATCCCGAAACGACAGATAAGTTAAATCAGACATTAATGTCAATACATCTTTGAGGACAAAGATTCCCTTAAGGGGAAGGCAATGTAACGAACATAAATAAATATAATAATTAAATAATTAATAATAAACATAATAAATTATATTGAATATTAAAGCACATGACCTTTCATTCACAATTCCCAAGCCTTATTTAATAGGTGGGTTACCAACCATTGTAATCAACTTATATATTCTATAATCAATACACACATTATGGCTTATTTGATTTACCAAGTTTTCTGGTGAATATTATTGTATGATCGAATAAATATTCGCTTCACATATGCAGTGGAAGCATTTGGTATTTCTAGTGACTAGTTCCTAAATCCACTAAAAGTAAAAAAAGTCAACATTGGATCCCCAAAGAATCCAAAATTTTCCAATGTTATAGATTACTGGGATGAAGAAAGTGTTGGAAAAATTATGGACCTATTGCATGAATTTTAGGATCTGTTCCCTACACAATTTTCAGAAATGAAAGGGATTGTCGGAGACCTTGGAGAAATGAAAATACCACTAAATCCTGACGCAAAATCTGTAAAGCAACGACCAATATACCAACTAAATATATGGTATAAATAAAAAGTTAAGACCTAACTAGATTGAATGCTAGATGTAGGTATCATGGAACCAGTTGAAGAATTGGAATGGATAAGTTCTATAGTAATGCAAGATAAGAAGGATACTGGTGAAGTAAGAATTTGTGTTGACTTAAGGAAATTGAACGATGCTTGTCTACATGACCCATTTCCAACTCCATTTATGGATGAGGTATTAAAAAGTGTTGGGGGTAAAGAATTTTATTCTTTTATTGATGGGTTTTCTAGCTACCATCAGATCAGAATCGGAAAGGAATATTGACACAAGACAAGCTTTGCAACAGAGTGGGGTTGTTTCCAATACATTGTAATGCCCTTTGGACTCAAGAATTCTCCTGCTATCTTTTCCAGTATAGTAGTGACTTCTTGCAAATATTTTATACATAAATTTATTGAGTTCTACTTCAATGATTGGACAGTATTTGGGCTCATTAAGGATAATATTGAGAGCCTCATAATCATGTTGAAATGGTGTCGTCGGTATCATATTTCATTGAACTTAAACAAATGTATATTTGTGCCCCTTTTGGGATTATGTTGGGCCATGTGGTTTGTCGTGATGGAATCTTGCTTGACCCTAATAAAATTGTGATTATTGTTGACCTACCACCACCTACCATAGTGAAGCAACTGAGAACAACATTGAGACATATATGATACTATCGAAAATTTATCAAAGGATATGCGAAGGTGACTGCTCCGATGGAGAAGTTATTGAAGAAGGATGTTAAATTACAGTGGACAAAAAAATTTCCAAGAGAGTCTAGACACTTTAAAGAACAAGATTTGTATAGCACCCATACTTGTATTTCTAGACTAGAAGAAGTAATTTCATGTACATGGTGATGCTTCGTATATCGCACTTAACGTGGTACTAGCACAACCTGGAAAATGAATGATTGATCATCCTATTGCCTTCACTAACAAGAAATTATCAACATCGGAGAAGAACTATAACATGATAGAAAGAGAGGGATTAGATATCGTATATGCTCTGCAAAAAATTCGATACTACTTGTTGGGTGGACATTTCAAAATGTACACATATAATTCAATGTTGAAGTACCTAGTCAATAAGCCAGTTTTGGGGGGAATATTTTCTATTGGCTTCTCCTTTTTTCAAGAATTTGACTTTGAATTCATTGTTAAGATGGGTCGACTAAATTCAAGGCCAGACCATCTATCAAGGATCGAGAGTGGAAAAGAACTTGGTAGTCTCAATGATATTCTCCCTGATGCACAATTATTTACAATAACAATGTTTGATGATAACTATAGAGATATCATACAATTTTTTAGTACGGGATATGCACCAGTCGAATGTAACACCACACACAAAAACAACTAGTTATGCGAGATGCAGACTTCCAGTTGATCGTTGGACAATTATATAAAATGGGACCTTATGAGATTCTTCGTTGTGGCTTGGAACACAAGTGACCAATGATACTGCATGAAGTGCATGCCAGTGTTGTAGGAGGCCATTATGTTAGAAAATATACAGTGCAAAAGATATTGCAAGCAGGATTGTGGTGGCCCACCATGCATGCAAATGCTCGAGAATACTGTCTCAGTTGTGATGTCTGTCAGAAAAATGAAAAGACGTATGGGCGAGATGAAATGCCACTAGTACCACAAGTAACTTTGTAGGAATTCGATAAATGGGTTGCTGATTTTGTGGGACCTATTAGTCTAATAGGGAAGAGAACAAATGCAAGATACATTATCACTATGACTAATTACTTGACCAAATGGGATGAAGAAACACCAGTAAAAGATTGTATTGCTGCAGCCTATGATTGCTTCCAAGTTCTTTTTTGAAAATGTTATGACTCGGTTTGTATGCCCAAATATTTTGATATTTGACCAAGGTACGCATTTTTTCAATCAATTAATCGAAGAATTAACTGATGAATTCCAGGTCTAACATAGAAATACAATGCCATATCACCCTCAAGCGAATGGTGTTTTCTAAGAAATCAACAAGATCATGGAAAATGCGTTGACAAAGATTTACAATGTTCAAAGAGATGAATGGGATCAGAAAAATCCTACAATTTTGTGGGAATACCACACAACCTGTAAGAAGTTGACAGGCCGAACTCCATTTTGCCTAGTATGTGTACAAGAGGTCATGATGCCAATGGAATATATTGTACCCATCCTAAGGTTTTTTGTGATTACATAGATGACAAATGTTGGTGTTGTCGAGGACAGACTATCACAACTGCTATAGTGGGAAGAAACCCATTTTTGTGTAGGTTATCATCAAAACGTTGAGAAGGAATCACATAAAGTATGGCATGATCGACACATCAAGAATAATCGATTTCAAGTCGAAGGACTTGTTCTTCTGTACGATAGCAAATTTGTAAAGCATATGGGCAAGCTAAAAAAAAATGGCTACGACCGTATATTGTAATTAATATCACTAACGGAGGTGCAGTGCAGCTACAAAAGTTAGATGGAACACCTGTCAAAGGATTGGTGAATGGAAGTCGGATAAATCCCTACTAGGATAGACGTGACTTGGTCAACTAGAAAAAAAAAAAAAGACAAAATCTTCTTATTTTTATTTTCATGTTTTAATCGCAGGATACCAGTCTGTCGCAAGAGAAAGAAAAAGCATTCACAGACCACCTTTCTGTCGCAAATGAAAAATGATGACAAAGACAATCTATTTGTCGCACTGAATGAAATATGTAGAGGCTGACTACAAGTTGAATGAAAGCAAGAGTTGTTGCAAAATGAACTTGAGTCACATAAATTACAGGTGGCCATAATTAATTCAAAAAAATGAGTGATTTTGATAGTGTGCTTTTTGTTCACTTCCGTCATTATTGCACAATAAATACCATGGATGTGACAGAAAAGTTACGGTTTGCATGGAAATTTCCATATGATGATTTAGATGATCAACCCATGTGAAGGATATCATTGCCACCTTTCCATTCATTATCTGCTCGTGTGAAGGATTGACTGAATGCACAGGTAGAATTTATCACCTTCGTGCCCAAGTTTCAGTTCATTCTTATACACCCGAGTGAGTATCCCTTATTATATACAACTACAAAATCTGAGGTGAGTTTTACCATAGATTATGGTTATTTCCATTTCCATTGCAAGCACAGTTGTAGAATCCGGTATCTCGACCCCGTCACCCGCACTCATAATGGAATACATTGATGAATATGTTCCACCCAGGACATGGTTGTAGAAGAATCTGAATAGATTCCATTTATCTGTGAAGTGAGGTTACGACCAGACCCACCTAGCACATCGAAGAGGAAACAATCTAGTAGATGTAAGAAACAAGCAACACCACTGTTGGGAGACAAAGAAGCAACGGTTGAAATTAGGCTACCAGATGATATTCCACCCAAAACACCTAATGCACCGAGGAGAAAAACTGCTAAAATGCAAAGTATACATTGGTAAAAGAATTCGTTCCAAAAACACCGGTGAATAACGATGAGATCCTGTGACATCATCTTCAACTTTACAAGAAGCTCAAGATATATTTGGTAATGTCAATGAAATTTACAATAAGCACAAGATATATTTGGTGATGTTGATGAGATTTTATCTCGTCGGTCCTAACACTCTAAGGAAGTAACCTTACTGGAATAAAGAAGGAAAGCAACAACATAGCCTACAAAGAAGATCGAAGAGGTAGAGGCACTGTGTGCCAAGGAAGTCTAGCAAGTTTCTTAGACGTGCGAATCTTTGATCAATGATGAAGAGTTAGAGAAATTCACAGAGCAGTTGCACACTACAGAGACAGAGGTGAACCAGATGAAGAATAAATTGAAGAAGGTTCCCTTGGCAGAGAAAATGGTTAAGTCTATTGAGATGAAGAAAGTACAACAACAGGTCTCAACACTGTGAACAAAACAGTAGAAGTGAACTGACCAGGTCGCAAAATTATAGGCAGAGGTAGAAAGGGTTACAGGTATTATTCAACATGTACACTAGAAAGTATGACAAGTGGTACTGTAAATAGGACTAACAACTTTGAAACATGTCAATTCTGACCTTGTGGAGAATTTGAGGAAGAAGGAAGCATAGGTACAGGAGGAGACCGCATAGATAATGAAAATATTTCAGGATTTTAAAAGTAAGTTTGTAACAATAGAGGTTTAAGGCTAGCGTGGCTCGGGACGAGCCATGAGTGAGTGTTGGGGGATTGTTGGCCCTAGGAAAAGATAGAAATAATTCAGATAGAACTTGGCTTGGGAATATGAATATTTTGGTTGCACAAAAGAAGAGTCACGATGGAAGAGAAGCTGGGAAGTGAACAATGGTGGTGGAAGAGAACAGTCGGGAAGGAAGGAACCAAAATAGAAGAATAAGTGCAATAGTTGAAAAGGAAAACTCCATTTATCATGGGTAATAATTCAGTTAGAATAACGCATGCTTTGGTAATAAAGCATCTTTGTATTTTTGGGCCAATAGTTCCTACTATCAGTGTAACTGAATGTATGATAATAGGAATGATAGCATGTCGTCTAACATAATAGAGTCAGTTGATTATGACATGTAAGAGCCTATAAAAGAGAGAACCCAAGTTGTGTGTTGGTTGGTCTTTGCCGACTCTTGTCTTAGAATATTTGTAGAGAAGGAAGTCGATATAGACTGTGTGTGGATTGGCAGTAGGAAAAATTCAGAGACTGAAGCCTAGAAAGCATGAGAGGATAAAACTCTGTATAGATTGTAGAGATGATCTAGAACAGATTCTACAAGGTGAGTGTGCAGACGAAAGGTGCTATATATTTCTCATGCTAGATGAAGAGAACCTTTGTGGTTTTTCCCATATGGGTTTCCACGTTAAATGTTGTCTCTATGTGTATTTGATGAATATGCTTATGTTGAATGAGTGTATGATGTGTATAAGTAGATATTAATAGGGTGAATAAGAATTTGTTTATGAATAAGTATTTGTATGCATGTATCACACTATTGGTAAACCGAATCTGTGTTAAGACTTTATATTACTGTTATAATATTTATCGATGGATAAGTAGATTAATATTTTGAATAAACACACTAAGAATAGGAAATACACCCCCGGATTCGTTCGATCAATTTGGTAAGGTGTTGTGAGAGAAGAAATCCCCACCCAATGACAGAAACCTAGTTTTGGCAGTTACTCATTGAGATATCTTGGGTGAGACTGTATCTGCATCGTAGGTGATGCCGACTGAGCCATGCTCTATTGAGTCGGTATATTGGGATTTGTTGACAGACAGACAAGGGTATGAATTTGGGTCGAAGGGAGATACACCAACACAACTTAAGCAACTACAACACTTCAAGCGATGATTGATGCTCAATATATTTGAATGTTGTTACTGTAAGTGTATGTTTTGGAATTTTTATCTATGAAAAACGAACATTCTTTGTAATGTGGACATATTACCCCAATCTGATGAGGATAAGTAATCAATCATTTTAACAATGTCAAAATGGCATTTTGACTATCAACGACCAAGTTTATGTTTATGTTGTTCTTCTATTGGATTGTCTAATGTCACAAAATGTACAATTATTGATTAAATATATGGATGATTTTCACATTGTGACTATGAACAAATGTGTACACAACAAATTTTTCAAAACACAATAGTTGAAATATAAAAATAAATATACTATAAAAATATTTGTTTATCGAAAAATTAATTGAAATTTTGTTAAAAAAAAACAAATTTACATATCCATGCAACATGGAAAAATTTAGCACAACAACCTACACAATCTTTAAATAGCTATATTTACATATCCGCAGCAAGGGAAAATTAACCACGACAACATACAAAATATAATTATTTAAACTAACCAATGCCTTATTCATTTCCATGGGTTGATACCTTCTCAAATTTTAGTCAATGATGCTCTTTCACATAATAAACATATCATTGCTCACTGGTATAATAAATGCATCGATGCTCATTGATATACTAAACACACCAGTGCATATTGGTAAATTATATGCACAAATTATAACAATGCACATAATACAACATCTACACCAGTTCGTTTAAATATGTAAACACATGTGTGCTTTAATAAAATATATGAAGCACTGATGCATTTCAAACATTGCACCAGTTTTCTTACAATGTATTATATGCAGCGATGTGTGTGCATTAAAACATACCGATTGGTGTTCTAGAAATGAGTGTACACGCTAGTGTTATCACTATCATGTACAAGCATTAATGGGTTTTATTTATAATATATGCACTGACGTGTTTACGTTGTATGTATGCAAAGGTGCATTTTAGTTACAGAAGATGCGCCAATGCAATAGAAATATAAAGAATCATATAAAAAACATCCTTTACAACCTCTGACCACCTAATTTTGTTTAGTTATAGTGAATATTTGTTATAACCTTCGCAAAATCATCTGCTACCGCAAATGTATGTTGTAGTGGAGGTTTTTTGGACATTTTTTGCCAATATTGTAACACTAAAAACCTTTGATATAACCTCTAGTAGTTAGAAGGTGTTTTCCATGTAGTGTCAATAAGGGCCTTCTAGATAACAGACTTATAATATTGAAGAATTTTAAATACACATGGGTTTTGGGTTATGAGAACACAACTTTTAGGTAGAGGATATGTCATTTTCCAAGACATTTACAAGCTACATGTCCAAATGCTCATGTTTTTTCTCGCATGAAAAAAGGCACCAAATCAAAACCAAAGAGATGGAATTTTCCAAACTTAAGACTCAACTTCGAATATTGATCTTGAAAAGACTGCTCAAGGCCCAAATTAGGAACCATAAGTGCCTGTTAGGGAATCAACTCCTTTATTGGGGGATACAATACTTAATAGAAGTTATGTATATAGGTCTTTCCTCCTTGAGGGAGGCCATGGTAACTCACACGGACTAAAAGGCATCATGAAATTAATACCTTAAAAACATACAAGGAAATGGTTCCTTCTAAGAATTCTGATCTCTGACCTTCTGACTCACAGTTAGTTCTTGAGGCTACTCCTTTATAGAGATGGAAAAAATTTTAAAAGAAGAAGAGGAAAAAAGGAAAATCACCTTTATTCTTGTAGGTGCAGTACACACGTGTAATTTCTTTTATATGTAACCTTCTTTGAGAACCTAAAGAATGTGATTTTCATTATAGAATGGAATATAAATTGCGATATTTTCTTGGAAATAAAGTATATGAGAAAAAAGAAACAATATTACAAAAAAAATGAATAATAATGCTCACAACTTTATGGCTTTATGGACCTAGTGAAGCTTATGAAAATTTGTTTTGATTTATTATTATTTTTCATGGTGATAATGATTGTTAATGTCTACACCAAATAATGGTAATCAATTAATTGAATTGAATTTTAATTTTATTTATATGCTAGAAAATATTGAAGAGAGGATTTTATAAATCTCCATAGTTTTCACAAGTCAAAAGGTTATGAAGGTTCATATTATTACAATTTTTTTTAAATTGAAATTTAATTTGGAAATAGGACATTCCCTGAAAAAGTGTTTGTCATCCTCAACCTTCTTAATATCACAAAAATGATAATTTTATTCTATGACATTTTAGGGATCATTCAATCTCTTTGAAAGTTTATTTTTATATTAGCAATGTTGATTTTTTATTTACTCTAGTTATAATAAAAGGATATTGTTGATTTCTTAGATTAGGGTTAATGATGCCTTTATAATATCATAAGTTTATCTTATCATCTATTTCTTTATAACACAACAATTTCTCTTTAAATTTAGATGGATATTATTTTTATTGGTATCAATATTTTACAAAGTGACATTTTCTTGTATCTCTAGTGGTTTAGCTAAGTTTTGGTATATGTATGTCAATCCCTCTTAAATCCCTCTTAAATCATAAGTGGCTTTGACTTGACTTTGAAGCAATCCTAAGAATGCACGTGTCTTTCATATTGATTCCAGGCTTATGCTTGTACATTATCTGGGCATAGCCAGACTCTCCATGGAAGAAAAACCAAATACAAACTTCTATGAGGAGGATAATATATAATAAAATATATCTTTTGTTTAACTTTAAGATTATAAATTATAAAAAAAATTGGGAATTGCCCTTTATAAAGTATTTTAAATCATGGAGGTGATTTATGCTTTGTCAAGGTGATTTCTTATTGTTGTTTTCATATTTATAACATTTTTTTTAGATTCATAATATTGTGATCCACGAACTTTCATTTTTTTATGGTTAGATAATGATTATGACCTAAGGACATTTAAGACGTAAAAATTATTTCGAGAAGTTGACAAATATATTTAAATGTTTAAATTTCATGTTATAATTTAATTTTTACTTGTTAATATATGAGTGCATCTCTTCATTAATTATTAATATAAGAATAAAAATAGAATAACAACATATCCAATGATAAGTAGTTATATTTGTAACTTTACTATCACAATGGAGGTTAATACATATTCAACCTATATATTTTTTCATATAAATAAATATAAAATCAAATGGTATAAGCCTCCAAAACCACAATTTTAACTTATGATTTATCATGTTGTTTCATTTGAAATGTTAAATACTTCTATGTTGAACTCTATTTTTAACAAATTAACAAATTAGTAATATAATTTTAGAATTTTGAACTTATCTAGATACATTAAAAATAAAAATTAACATTAAACCTACAATAAATTGACATTAAATATTAATGGTATTTTAAGAATCTATGTTGATCTATGTTAGTAACTTGTAACTCGTTATCTTTTTAAAATTACATTTTGTTACAAAATATATTAAAGGAAGTTAAAAGAAGAGATAGTATGTGCTCTCATTATGTTTCAGGGCATGTCTCAAAGAGGCATAGTCTCATGGAATTCAATGATGATGGACTATGTGCAAATTAAGAAGTGTAACGGGGTCAATAAACTCTTTTGGGAAAAGGGTATTGGATGCAATAAAACCTAATGTGTGCACAATTGACATCCTTTTATCGGTGTGGGTTCACTTAGCTGCTTTGTAGCATGGCACAAAGATCCACAATTACTTCCTAAGAAGTAAATTTGATATCTACATACTTTCAATCCATATGGAAATTTTCATAGGAACCTTTTATCATGTAACCCTCTTTTATTTTATATTCCATAATGGAGGTGTGATCCATTCAATTCAGGGAAAAATTTAAGAACCCCCCTAAATTTATATGTATAAAAAATGGATGAATCTCCATGATGCATGGGAAAGTATAAAAGCTATTTTATCAATAATATAATATGTATATATAAATTTTTGGTGAATCTTTCACAAAATGGTAAAATCTTGTAAATTTTAGGTGAATCTTTCACAAAATTATAAAATCTTGTAAAATCATGACGAATATTTCCCAAGATTATAAAACCTTGTAAAACATTTTGGTGAGCCTTTCACAAAATGTAGAGATGAAATGAGGAGAGCATAAACCATTTGGCCTTGAATAATCAGAATAGTTTATTGTGATATGTTGTTGGCAGATTGAAAAAATTATCCAAAACTCATAATTCCTATCCATAACAATGAAGTAAGAGGAGCAGGATTTCTAAGGGTCAACTTTGGCCTTTTAACTGTTTTTATTTTACATTTTAAACCCTTATCTTCTCCATCACATAAGGTTATGTTTAAAACGTTTATTTTCTACCTTGAAATGTCATTAAGAAAAAACAATTTTCAATAAAGATGTTTTGGACATTAACATGAGTCTTTTGAGAATGCAGATCTAAACATTGCCATCTCCTCGATTGAAGCTTGACATCGCGTGCAATTATGGAAGGGGGTATATTAGTCCAAAGGGGAGATTGACCATTTCACTATACTTAGGATCCAATCAAGATGTATGACCAACTCCCATCTATGCCCAAACAAGTGTGTATTGTGTGAAAATTCAGAATTGTAATGAGGAATAAGGGGATATGAAAGGTTCAGTGAAGAATTCCCAAGTTCCTATCCATATATGTCATGAAATGTGAAGGATTTAGGAAGGACTCGTAAAAAATGAAAAATAAGTGTAGGTTGTGTCTATGTATATGCTAAATAACAAGCTCTAGATAGGCAACTTGAGAAGGGTAAGCAAATTTAGTTAGATATTATATAACAAATCAATTGTGATATACTAATGGAATTAGAGGAGAAAGTAAGGATTACGTGAGACAAACTCCATTTCCCTAGTTTTATTTGTACCAATAAGGCATATAATGCATGGAAAGATTATGGAAAGGAACTTAGAGTTCAACAATCAAAGGAAGATGAAGAGTTTAGGAAGTTGAATCACCTAAACTTCCTTATCTCAAGTTTTTATAAAAGATCGTCAAAATTCAGAAGAAAGGGTTGGCATTATCTTGTAACTGAGATAAAGGGTTAGGAAAATTATTTTTCAAAGTTAAAGGAATTATCTACTAAATATGAAAGCAATTTTCTTTCTATAAATATCATCTTTGATTTATATATGTGAGATATTAATTTTTTTCTACTTTCTAAAATATTTTATTAAATGCTCTTTTCATGCATATTTCTAATTAAAACCCTTCTTATCTTCACTATAACATTTTTATATGTGAATTCCTTTTTATTTGTACCCTAGTGTACTGTCCAAAGATTTGGCATCCTTTATTTGGAATTCATGCTAAAACATGTTGTCACGATAAACTAATATAAAATTATATAAACAATACTGCCATGTAAATCTATGCAATAAGAGTATTCTTTGTGTATTTGAAAAACAAATATTATAAATGGGTTATATTCTACTTTTTGCCACCAAAAATTTAATTGAAAGAATATAAAGTCTACAAATGGTTTAATCTATGTATTTCAAACTCATGTTTTATGTGCTTGCTAAGGTCTCCTCTACCTTCCTTGAGGTTTGGGTTGGGGGTTGGTCATATATGACCTTAATGAACAAAAGGCCTTTGAGTTTGATGTTTTTTTGTTTTACAATGCATAACATAAAGCAAAAAAATAGGGATTTGAAACGTTCTAGTGGTTGGAGACTCAATGGTGGTTACTCGAGCCATTTAGCTTAGGACATCTCATGCAAATGTTAAGCTTAATAGGTTCATCCAAAGAGTTACCACCTAAAGGATTAATCTTGAATCTCTTTCCTGCTTGCAAATTCTTCAAGGAAAAAAACATACGATGAATCTCTACACCAATTATGTAGCAAAAATGAAGAAATGTTCATTATAGAAAAAGAAAATGGGGCGCAGATTCACCTCCATGTGCATCCCCCCTTGCCATGAAATTTTATGACTTCAAAATGGGAAATCCTTTGCAGCACATGTCTCATTATGGAAACATTTGATGTAGGGTAATCATGTTAATTGGTTTCACCGCCTTATGCCTTGCACATTAGCCCCTCCTTCTTTGAGCTAGAAAACTATATTATGGTTGTTATGGCTATCACATGTGGGATTCATTGGATTGTGAGGGTATTAATGCTCACCTTCCCCAACATGGAAGGTTCCCTTATGGATTGATATTTTAGAGTTGAGGCCCAATTTAGATGGAATTATTATTCATTCCTAGTGGATTGGGTAGTGTTCTAAGCTTTGGAGATTGATCAAAACGATGGTAAGTTAGACAAAGTCACGAAAAACTATCATTGTTGTTATGTCCTATGTGAGCTAAGTGACCTTAGGAAGGGCCTTCATTAGTGCATGAAGGAAGAAGTGTGGGGGTTAGTAGTAGGTTCAATGTTCAAAATTTTGTGATGGTAAGAGTGGTCAAGGAGAAACATATGGAAACTAACTAGGTTCATGAAAATTTACACTAGAATCAATGATTCATTTGCTCAGCCTTTATGATTGGGGTTGAATCTCACACCACTATGATTGTTCTTAGGGGTTTGCAAGTGGAAATGGATTATGCTCTTGTCTCCTTGCAAAGTTGGGTTCCTTATTGTTGATATGGACCTTCCATTAGAGAATCAACCCTCTTCTCTAAAATTTATTGATAACTCCTCTTACTCTAACAACTTGATGCCAGCCTTAGCATCGTTTCCCATATCACTTGACTTGGGGAAAGATGAAGCTATGAAATCTAGCAACATTGTTATTACTGCATTCATCCTTTACAACTACAAGCACGAACAACTTAACAAACAAAGTAAACTTAATCTTTCAAACCCACAAATCACATTAAGTTTATTTATTTTTCTATTAAGCTTATTAAATAATATTATTATTAATACAATATATCATATAATATGCTTATAAGACATATATGGTTTCTAATAATATTATATTTTTTTCTATTCTACTAATTCACATATTTTTAAAATAAAACACTACAAAGTACTCTTAAAAATAAAGAAAAACATTTTATACATTGTAATATCCATCCCATACCTATATCCCTAAACAATTTAAATGTTGTAGATTCAAAGTTATTTAAAATGGCCATTCATTGAAACCAATGTGAAACCTTCATTATAAGGCATTGTCTAAGCAACCTGCTACTGTCAGAGAATCCATAGAGGGTATTCTCATCGATGGCCCCCATCTATATGGCATTCTATACATGCACGATAGTGATGTGATATACGCATTTCCATATATATGGCATTTCCAATGGAATATAGCATAGCGATGGGATATATGGCATTTTCGTTCGACGTTGTATATACAAAGTTTATACAACATTGTATATACCAAGTATATACACCAGTGTATATACACCAATGTATATACACTATTATATACACCTCGTATATACAACTCTGAATGGAAATGCCATATCCCATCAAAAATGCAGAAATGTGTATATCCCATCAATATTGTGCATGTATAGAATGCCATATGGATGGGGCCATTGATGCCTCGTTATAATCGCTTTGCATTGAAATAGACCTGAAACCTTCGTCATAATTGCTTTGCATTTTTACAAAAGAAACTTCTTGTTGAAACGACCACGTAGAAGGAAAAACAACGATAGCTCTTTAATATTTATTGATCAAAAGGGTCTGAATACAGAGGACATCATATACAAATGTTACCATCCCCTAAATACTTGTATGGTGATCCCTTCATTTTTATTTATTTCCTGATAGTGTCAAGAGGGTAGCATAAAATTGCTGCAAAAGGGACCAAGTAATTAATGAAAAATTACGTTTAACCTTGATAAGGGAAAAACTTGTAAATCAAAGTACCGAATAATAGATGCCTGATCTATGAAACACATTCCACATCATAAAAATGTAGAAATGATGTGACATTGTGAAGTGTTAATTAAACCACCAGAAACCTAAGCATGTGATCTGGGGCTCTCTCCATCGGCTAGCTCTAACATTCGCGAATCGCGAGTCACGACTATTGTTTGCCTACTTTTCATGTGTGCAAAGTACATCCAACTTGATGCAGTATAAATGGCGCATTGACACGTGGCATGTGCAGATTCCATTGAGGGACACGATTTTACAAACCTGACTTCGTAGTAAAAACCCCTTCCGTCTAAAAATGTAAAAGATTATATCATTTTAAAACTAGCAATTGCCCCAAGGAAGGTGCAATAATACGCCATTAAGGTAGTTGTTAGTGGGAAAGAGAGAATAAAAAGTGTAACATTGAAGTGAGCAAAAAAAAAATGTAGAATAAATATATATTATGTGCCAATATTGAGAGAGGCCACTTGTTGCAAACGAGAACTTATAGAGATCCCAACGCTGTTCTAGGAAAATCCACCTGGTCATAAAGAAGGATTTCCGATCTTACTATGGAGGATGAAAAATGTCAGAAACAAGATATGGTGCATTGTGGTCCTGAAACTCAAGCGAGGGTTGATGACCTCCTATACAACAAAGAAAGCGAAGATTCTGATTCTAGGCCAAATCCAATTGAGAATATGGTGGTATGGATGATCGTGGCATTGATAGTGAGATTTTAGTAGTACCAGAAAGGTTTTTCTACCCAGAGAAATTTATGTTGAATCAAGTTACAATCCCTGTGTCTAATCGAAACTACAATTGAGACAACGTGTAGGATTTGCACAAATCAAAAGACATGGTGCCTCATCTCGGAATGAGAAAGATATCAGAGGAACTGGTTCTTAGAAAGGCAATAAACCACAACCAACTTAACCACCAAAAAATAAAACAACTAGGTCCCATTTTTTCTTTACTCCATATTAATCAACTACCCAAATCATGTCCAATACAATGTTCTTAAAACTACTAATTTCTAACCATATAGTGGATATGCTACAAACTATGGCTATACTCATATGTGCTTACAAAACCATATCTATGTCTACACTTTTCACCTTAACTTATTATACCCGGGTACAGGACAAAAACAAATATCAGCTTTCAGATTTCATTATATGATATGATTGTTTATGCAAAGATCACCCTCAAGAAGACATGCATTTTCTTATGGTATAAACTTCAACGACTCCATGAATATGAGCCTTCTTAATCATACCTTTTAAACATGTTTATAACAAGCATGTGAAATTTTTAAATATGTATAATGTTCATTGTTAATAAATTGATCTTCTTCACTGGTGGCTCAACATGGACAGCAATTGCATTCTTGATTCGCAGAAAAAATGAATGATATAGAAGCTTCACTGAATTACATCAAAATTTACATTAGCACAAGATGAGAGGTGAACTCTTGCATGTTAAAACTCCCTATGCGAATCAAACATCCTCTTGTTAAGGGCACTTCCACAATATAATTCTAGCACTCTGCAAGTACCCAATAGATTATCCATAGTTTTCTTAAACCACAATTACCAGTTATACACCCATGGTATAGGTTTTGGTATTTTGGCTACACTAAATTTTACTGTAAATGCTAACCGCTAAAGTTTTTGTTATTTACATGCAAAATCCATTTAGTTCATCTTCATGGGCCACGCGTTTGAACTTGAAGAGTGCACAATGCTTCATATGGTACCACTTAAAAATGTAGTAAAAACTCCACCCATATTAAAAACATAGTAAAAACAATCCCAAAGATCCCTTTTACCAAGCAACCACATCCATAAGTCTTTTTTTGCTTTGGAAGAAAAACGTAGTAAAAACTCCACCCATATTAAAAAGGGAATTCTCATAGTCAAACGCCTTTGGAAGAAAAATGTAGTAAAACTCCACCCATAATAAAAAGGAAATTCTCAGAGTCCAGCCATATTAAAGATCCCTTTTACCAAGCAACCACATCTAGAAGTCTTTGTTTACTTTCCCTATACAAACAAATTCCTTTATTAACAAGGGAAAGCAAGTTCAGCCATATTTTTTACTATGTCATAATTACCTTACTGCTATGGCGTAACTAATTTTAAGAGGCAATCTAGATTATCCATATTATTGGTACTAATAACTTAGATTGTACACAGCTTGAAAACTTGAATATACCTTCTATTCTTTAGCTACTAATATAAAATAGAAACAAAAAAATAAAAGTATCATTTATGCATCCATCTGAGATTTCATTTATGTGAGATCATTACACTTTTGTCATAAGAAAGCGCTGCGGCAATAACAACAGTCGGCCTTCATGCTGACTTGCTTTATTGACTAACCATAAGCAATAAAGTAGATAAACTAACCTCAAAAGTGTTCTTGGAAGTTCTAGTCCTTAATAGCTATTGAAAGGTGTAAATTGATACAGGACCCCAAATTATATAGAATAGAAATGTTGACTTGTTGGTGCCTGAAATAAAAATTAGGAGCAATCTTACAAGTATCTGTTACATATAAACGAAACCATGAACCAGTACAACCACCCACTATTTTAAATGAAGAAGGTTCCAAGAACCCACTCGTTATAGTTACATCTTACTCATATAGAGACATTCTCCCAAATACTTAACATCTTAAGACAAATTTTCCTCCAACTAGGTAGAAAAATGTACATTTTCGAGAATGAAAACTTGAAGAATACAACATTGCTTTGACTTTGCTCAAGCTTGAAATCAAGAGCATAAACAACTTCATTCCATTTCAGTCACAACAGATTTGAAATTACACCTTTGATTTTCTTCATCACACTATACATAATAGCAGTCCTCGATTGCAAGCCCATAACACGTCTCTCAACTTTCTACCAAAAATATCAGGCTTAACTGGAGAATAAGTAACCTCAAACCAAAGAATTCTTCAGGCTGCTTGTATAACATGATCAAAAGAATATCTTGAATCTCCCTTACAACAATCTTTGTGGAGATTTTACATCCTACCATATAGACTCTGCACCCTTGCAGACTTTTATGATA
>LPNX010287068.1:243312-278623 GCA_001517045.1 Pseudotsuga menziesii
GAAAATGACTATAAATTTCGTTGGACTGGTACATGTATTACATAGTTTCAACCAACAAAATTTAAAATTATCTCCAATTTTTTGGCATTTGTAATCTATTCAAAGTTTAAACTCATAGATCCGGTGAAAATGAAGTAGACGTCCTAATCCCTATTTTACTGGGTAGACCCTGAAATTGAAACCTGCAATGAGGGGTAACGTAGTGCATATGTGTCACTTTTGTGGACTTCTGAAAGAGAAGTTTCTTACATTTAGGGTACCATTTCTTAAGTCTTTCTAATAGAACAATATGCAAATCATGGTTTCTATTGTATACAAGGGAACATCAAATAGAAATTAAACTAACTATATATGACTAACTGTGTTGACATTATATGATCTTGTTATAGTTGCATCAAATGTTGAATTCAGGGAGGCACGACTAATCTTAGATTGATTTATGCCATTTATTTTATGGATGGCATATTTATGTGTATTTTGTGTACTCAAAGTGGTTAATAAGTGATAACATGTGTTTGCATCTTCTCAGCCAATTTTTTCTTTTAACAGAAACTGTAAAAGGAGATAGTATTAAACAGGCTATGCATAGCCATACATTACATAATATGTGATAACTGAGAGTTCTTGCTGTTCAAAAAAGATAAAACCAAAAATGGTCCAGAAGGGAGTCCAAAGAACTCCAAACAGAGTTTTTACATATATTCTATGGACTGTGGTAGAATATACCCTAATAAACTGTTGATTAAGGAACAAACAGAAGAACATAAACTAAGAAAACCATTTAATTTTTTCCTGGGGACTTCATTGGCTGCACTACTGACTCCTCCTCCATAGGCTGGAATGCTACAGGGGTTTCACAGGCCTGGCTGACTTGGTTCATGATGACCAAACGCTGAAGGTATTCCTAGATTCTATCCACTTTGCCCATCATTTCTTTGAGGTTCATTTCTGTGTCATCAATCCTGGAGTCATGATTACTTATCTGGTAGGATTTATAGCTGACCACCTCACCCATGCTCTTTACCTCTTGAGCAATTTCCTTATTATCCGTGATACCAATGGCCATCATCTCATACAAATGCCTAAAAATTTTCTTCAGTTCTGTAATCCTTGCATTCTCATTCGCTGGGTTCATTTTTCCTTCAATGGCTATACTAGAGAAATTGAGATGGATATTCTGAACAGCACCTTCCAATTCTTGGGCCTGATGTCCATAGTAAAACTCACCGAGAACTGAATTGAGGATGTTAACTTCGCGTAGGAGAGAGTAACAGTCCTTCTTTCTTCTACAGGAAAGGGTACCTACTGCACCTTCCTTCCTCCCAGAGCAGTTACAACCAAGAATCATGATGTTACCTACAATAAAAAACTCACCAACAGGAAGACTGAGCCCAAGACCTGAACTCAAATGCCATAGAGGACCGTCGACATGGGGGGATTAATGATAGGAGAAGAAGGCAGTGAGAGCCAATCTTTCTTTCACAAACACCATGCAAAGAGGCAAAGACTCCCATGGAATCTCTTGCAGATCTCCCTTGTCTACACCTAAAATTACATCCAACAGATTCCTCTCCGGCGAGAAAGCAAAACAAGCTAAGAGCATACCACTATTCGACGAAGCTATAGGGTGAGAATGGAGTCCAAAGGAAGCCATAATGCAAATATTGATGGGACCTGGTGCATGCGAACTAGAGCAACAATTACTATGGAGTAGATAGGAGTTAAGGACTTCAGGGAATGAGGAGAGCAGGAACCACGCGACGATGGCATGGGAGGCGGTTGGAAAAACTATTAATATGCTAGAACATTCACTTGTGACCATGGCATCGTATTCTATGCAATGGGGAATTGACCCATTAAACCAAGGATGAGTGGCCTCGAGATAATTGCAATAAGGTTTTAATCCTTTGATCCATAAATTCATTAGGGTATAGGCTTATGGGGGTTATCTAACCCATTGAGTTGAAAATTCCCTTGTGGTAAAGAGGCCCCAACATTTTCTAAGGCATCAACGGCTACATTGTTTGAGCGGAGGATATGGTAGAACTCGTAGTGTGTGGATAAAACAGGGGTAATTTTGTCATATAATCAATGACATTTTATCAATCCATTGGTGTACCCATTGATCATTTTATATATAACATGTCTAGAGTCTCCAAATATCACAACCCTATGGAGATCAGTGTCGGCGAGGATCATCAATCCCTGAAGAACGGCCATCCATTCAGCCTCGTTATTGGTCCTGAAGCCTAGACCCCAGGAAAAGGTTTGTTCAATTTTTCCTTTAGGATCCAAAAGGATCCCTCCTGCACTTGCCACCCTTGGGTTTCCCTTTGAGGTACCATCAAAGAAGAAAGCATAAGAACTCTTTTCACGTAGCCATGCCATAATATCACTGCTCCTTTTTCTTATTTCCCATGGGGGTGCACTGCACTGCTTACTTTTAGTTGTTATGGAGTTGGACTGAGGGGAGTTCATATATTTTAAAAAGAGTTTGCACCATGAAGTATATGGCTCAGGTATGTTTTCAGAGATAGGAAAGTAGATAGTCTTCGAGGAAAAATTTTCAGCTACCATTCCCTCTATTTTGGACACTATACGAGTTGGCACCACCTTTTGATATTTGAAGATGGAATTATTCCTTGCTATCTACAGTTGCCAACAAACATTCTTGGGTATTGTGTTCCAAAGCCACCTAAAAATGGGATTTTTTTGAGAGAACCAAGGAGGTGTTTGGCCCATTCTTCAAAGAGCTTAGATACCGAGCTTGGGGGACTGGAGATAAATATCGAGGGGAGAACAAACTGCCAGAATTTCAAGGAAATGCTGCACTGCAGGAAGAGATGATTGGATGTTTCCTATTCATTATTGCAAAGGAAACACCGAGAGGGACCTGCTATCCCTCTTTTCATGAGATTTTCGGCCGTGAGGAGTTTATTGTGCATCAAGATCCAGATAAAGGAGTTGACCTTTGGTATACTGTCTGAGTGCCAAACGTTCTTCCAAATCCACTCATTTGTTACTAGTTCAGTTGAGAGTCTCTTGTACCCTTCATTAACTGTGTACTGACCATTCCTACCCTAGCCAATGCGATTCCTTACTTGCTGGTTGGTGACATGCCCTGTAGGGATGCAATAAGCTGATTCTTTGCATCTTCCAGATGAGGTAGGGGATTAAGATCCTTCGAGCTGGCCCAAATGCCTTTCTGATTCCAGAAATAAAGGTTGTGAAGGGTGTGAATTCTAGAGCTATGAGCCCACTCAGCTAGATCGTTTATCCCTACAAAGGATGAGAGAGAGAGCTGCCCAAGAATTCTACTTTCCCATACCTTGATTTTTTTTCCACTTCCCGGTATCCAGTAGTAATTGGAATGGATTAATTTGAAAGAAGCTTTTCACAATTGCCAGAGAGAGGATCCCTTTCCCGTCCATTCGCCATTGAGCATTATTGACCTGGGCCTTTTGATGTACTTGTCGAGTACCCAATATGCAAGTAGATTACTACCAACATACAGAGTGTACGATATTTATTGTCAACCCGGGAAATTCTTGTATTTCAAGGATAAAATGCACAGTATATGCTTAAACACAAAGTCACTGAAATTGAACAATACTATCCTCTGCTCAACTATGCTCATCCCAAGAATCTGTGTAATCCCATTTATCTTCTAAATGCTACCATCACAATTACTTGCTGCTATACTTTAATCTAAGAATAGAAAGATAGACGTAATTCCAAATTACAATTGCAGATGAAAGGAAATCCTATTCACATCCCTGAATGATTAATTCACATATTCAATCTGATTACTCTAGAAAACCACAAGCATAAATTGAATATTGATCTAGGAATTCAAATGCAAGGATTGAATTCGGCTACTCTAAGGAAACTGAAGCGTAGGAATAAAATTCAGCAATCATAACAGTAAAGACAAAGTGCAAAGATTCATGGAACAACAACTAAGACCTTAGGATGAAAAGAGCTGTTTATAGCTACCAACAAATTGCATCAAAGGTAATTACCTACTTATTCGACTTTTACTCTGTACCACTACAGATCTCCAAGAAATGCAATCACAACACACTGTAAATCCACACTTACTATAGCTGCGTACAAAAGGAATAGAATTAATAGGACATCAGACAACAAATGAATTAAAAAGTCCTAATTTAACTTAGTAATCTCTGTGGAAGGCAGGCCCAGCCTTCACACAGAGATGCTGGCTGAACAAGTAGGAAACTCTTAAGTCAGAAGTAACTTCTTGTATTAAAAGATAGAATGGTTACACAATTCCTCCCTCACAACTAATACAATGAATGAATGATATGTTTAGCAACCCCCTGGGTTGAGGCAATTCTCCATATTTATATCATGTGGATCGTAACATCTGATCCTATTATGGGGCAGCCATGAAGATCTCTGATCTTCAGACGCCCTAAATGATGGTAGTTGTTACAAACGTGGCATGATAAGAAAATAGAAAGTACAGGAAAACTGTGAATTGCCCCAGGCATAGCGATACTTTCTGATTACAACTACACCCGAGCAACAATGTACTATGGATCTCCAAATATGGTGCATTCTATTCCAGCTGCCTTGTCACAGATCTATCCGAGATATTGCATTAGAACCACATGCCTTGGGTGATGATAAGAGGGATGAGGATCAACTTGAGCAGCGAATATCCCTCCTTATTGAGACTTGTTCATCCCGATATTCCTTCAGTCCACTTATCTCAAACTACCTTTATAAACCATAACATGTTAGCACATTTGAGAGATACACAGCTTTAATTAACACAATCATAAGTATTAATAAAATAAAGCAATGACCAGTCGTACCTTGGTAGTTTGAAGAGTAAAATGGGGATAACATGTCTGATTGGTATGCTGAATGGGATACGATAGGGGAAGAAGAGGGAATTAAATATGGTTAAAAGAGGCCATTTCTGGGCTCAACATATCCCCCCAACTATCCTGTTGCATGTCCTCATGCAACAACCTACATCATTCAGAATCTGAATCCTGTGCTGAGCTCTGTTCATGAAGAGAGGAAAAGTTGTAGGGGAACTCAAGCGCCTCTTCTTTCTCTAAGAACCCTCTGTGAGCAGTCCAATACCTCCAGCATCGCTGCTCCTCTGTCTTAGTTAGTGAGAAGCATACTCTATATGGTTTTTCTGGCCACCAGATGAGGGGGAATTTAAACTTGAAACCCAACCAATTAACTCCACATTCCCTAATACATCCAACATAGCCCTTGGCCCTGGAAAGTGCCTGTTTAAAATTCCTGAAACAATAGGGGTCTTGGATTTTGAGTATAGGAGAGGCAGACTACCATCTATGCTTACTCCCTTCCAATTATGCTTGCTGGTGTATGGAAATATAGTTAGTGCAAGTAGAGATCACTTCCTCCTGAAGTCCCATTATATGCTGAGCTTGGGTAGGACATGAAAGAAGACTCTTGTACCGAGCAAGAAGAATAACAGCATTCTGAGGTTCACTTCGAATCCACAGGTTAGTGTGAGCTTCATTGTGAGAAAATGTTTGAAAAGACCCTTCCCACTGAGCATGATTGCTCACAAAAGAAGCAAAATCCCTCAGCTAAACATCCCCTAAAAAAGGGAGAAGATTTGAGTGGCGGTCCAGAGGTCAAGCCATCTCATGCAAGTATAGTTCAAACAACAAATTTTGATCCTCAAAATTACTTCCAAGAAATGTTTCCAAAAACTTTGTTGAGGTCATTATTTCAAATGACCTCCCTTCTTTCACAGCTTTCAATTTAAACCAAACAAACTGTTCAAATAGGAAAATAGGGTAAGAGGACAAAGGCATCCTGGTGCCCAGGAGCTCTTGAGAGAGAGCATACATCTGCTCTTTTTCCTTCTGCATGAATTGGAACTTTTTCAGCTCCCTCAGATTGCTCTGTAGCTCTTCTTCCTGAATTCTCTGGGTCATACGTTCTTCTGCCCAATTCTCCTCCAATCCCCTGATAATATTTCTATGCTCATTAAGAGAAATCATCCCTCTCTGGTATTCCTCCACCTGGTTCTTCCATTTAATCACCTCCATTCTCAGAATTGAGACTTCTATTGTAAGGTTCAGGATTTCCTCTTTATGATGTTCCTCTTTGTCCAATTCCAGGTCGATGAAATCTCTAAGGGCTCAGTCCTCACCTTGTCGCTTGATGTGTCCCTTTGGGCACCCTGTACATCTGAAGCTAGTGTGAAAGTTGATGGTTCTTGTGTGACAGCAACTTCCTTTGGACTTCCTTCAACAACCACATCCATTACTCCTAGAGACACTGGTTCTTGTGTAGCAGTGTCTTCTTTTTGGGCACCCTGCACATCCGAGGCTATTATGAGAGTTGTTGGTTCTTATGTGACAGCAACTTCCTCTGGATTTTCTTCAACAACCACATCCATTACTCCTAGAGACACTGGTTCTTGTGTAGCAGTGTCGTATTTTTGGGAACCCTACACATCTGAAGTTATTACAAGAGTTGTTGGTTCTTGTGTGATAGCAACTTCCTCTGGATTTTATTCAACATCCACATCCATCACTCCTAAGGACACTAGTTATTGTGTAACAGTGTCTTCTTTGTCCTTTTTCTGCTGAGATTGGATGTATTTTTCAATGTGCAGCTGTTCCTCAATGATTTCAGTATTTCCTGAGGATTGTGGTTGGACTTGTTCATCTTCACTCCAATGCATATCAAGGATGATATCCACTTCAGGGTTATCTTCTAGTTTCATTTCAAGAGTCCCTGCTGCAACCTCCAAGGATGTTGGTTCTTGTCTGGCAACATCCTGGCTGACTTCTTCATCCCCCTGTTGTTGCAGTCCTTCTTCTATGATTTCTATATCATGGGAACATTCTGGGGTTGTAGTGCATAATTCTTTATTAAGCTCCAGAGTGTCCTCCATCCCAAGTTCTTCTCCCATCTGGCTAGCCATTTGGACAAGCACATTCAGGGGTGTTGGTTCTTGTTTGAAAACACCCTGTTCAACCTCATCATTGTCTTGCCTTTGTGGCTCCACTTCTATAATTTTTGTGTCATGGGAGCACTCCGGTGTCAAAGTACAATCTTCATCCCCACCATCAGCCATGATTTCATCCCTTGGTTCCTCTATTCTAGAGTTGGTGGCAACTTCAGCAAGAATATTTAATGATGTTGGTTCTTGTGTGACAACATCTTCTTTTTCTGCAGCACCCTCTATTGTAGGTGCAGACTGTTGTGTTTTACAGGCACAAATTACAACCTTGTGGCCTGCTTCCTTAAATATTTCCCCACAGGTGGGATAGACCACTTGCTCTTCTTCCTTGCCATGCTCAGTAGAATTTGATCCCTCTAATTGGTCCACAACCTCCACCAATGTGTGCATTTTCCTTTCACCTTGTTTCCTGCAGGTTTCTTTCAAAGTTTCCAATTCCCTTCTAAGTGTTTGGACTTCTTCTTTTAATAGCGCATTCTCAAACATAAGTCCTTCAATTTGGGGTTCTTCCTCGACTGGCCCTTGTGGGGCATCAATTGGCCTAGGTTCAAGGATAGGGAACTCAATCTGTGCCTCTAAGGTTGCCCACCTTTTTCTTGCTGCCTCTACTGCTGCAGTTGACCTGGTTCTGTTCCTTCTTATTGGTGGAGTTATCTTAATTTCATCAATGGATCTCTTTCTTTTCTTTTGTGGTGCTGGAATATCAGGATTCACAGCTGAGGTAGAAGGAATGTCCCCAGTTCTAGCATTTTCTTGTTCCTCGGGTTGTTCTTCCTCAATAAAAGTTCCTCCCCATTCAGGTGAGGATTCAATGGTCACCAGATCAATATTTCCTTCCATTTCCATGGCTCTATCACCTTCAGGTTCAATTGTCGCAGCATTTAGTGCTGCTCCAATTTCACCTTCTGCTGTCTGAGCTGCCCTGTTATTTGGGTCTTCCACAGGATTTTTCTCTACATCCTCTCTCAATTGCTCTATTTGTGCCCCTGGTTTCTCTTCTTCTGAGCCAGTTTCATCTCCCCCCCCCCTAACTACATTGGAGGGACTCCGGTCCTCCTGTAGTGGTTCATGTCCCCCCAGCTGCAGATGGGCCTATTCCTGTTCTATTGGGACATCGAGCAAGGGAGCAGATTCTTGAGCTCGAGCTGTAAATTGCTCTCAGGTTATATTATGCTGAGCAAGGGTCCTCAAGATAATTAATTTGATGAGGCCATGGTGGGTCAGTGAGGTGAGTGGATTCTTAGAATCTTGGACAAACCCTGCCATATGATGCAAATCATGAAGCAAATAATATGGAATCTTCAACAGAATCCTATGGTGGAGATGAGATAGTAAAGGCAGTTTAGATTATAAACAGTTTGGGACCTACCTTCACAAGTGATGTATTTTTTGAGGAAGATAGCAACCTGGTCCCATGGCTACGACAATGACTGCAGTGCTATCCCTCTTCTTGATGTTTGAACCTGCTTCCCCTCTATTAAAAAGTCTTGCAATGTTGTAGTAGTGGGGACACGACATGTAAACCAAGCCCTTCCCACCTGAGGGATGGCAATGACCTCAGATATAATTTCCTTGGAAACTTCGATGTGCAGACCCCAAACCTCTGAGTAAGTTTCTGTGAGGTTCAGAGAAAATTGTAAGGCTGCTTCACGATTGAATCCATCCAGAAGTTCAAAAAATTCTGTCCAGCCGATGGCTTGAAAGATGATGAAAACCGTAGCATTTTTCCTGAGCGCCTGTGTATTTGAAGGTTCGTAACAAGCTGGAATCCCCATGGTTCTGGCTTCAGACTGAGTTTGTTGTTCCACAGATTACAGAGTCCGATAATGGAGATTATGGCATAGAAGATGCATGGATCGCTGAGAGGAGATGTTAGGGAATGGGTAAATTTGGAAAGTTTTAGCACACCATCTCATTTGAAATTTCATTGCGAATTGGGGAAGGTGGCGGTTATTAGTCTTTACGTCGCACGGGGAAAAGATTTAATTAGGCAATAATGGTCATAAAAATAGAGGTACAACTGATATTGTTAAATCATATCAATACTTAATCACGTGATTAATCAAAGCCATACCTTTAAGACTACGTGCTGGATATCCTTCGGAAAATAGTGGAACGTGTGGTTGCTGACATTGCGGAAGCTGAACTCATGCACAGTCATTAATTTAATCATTATAACCAGGATACTTCAATAATTCTTTCCGCCAATGAAGCACAAACCATCGCATCCACATGGTTGGAATTGTGAAAAAAATTGTCACCTTATGGACCAGATTGCCGGCACTAGGAGGAGGAATCGGAGCCATATCTAGCAGATTTAATGGCGTAGAAAGGAATTTTCCAATAACACAGGAGTTACCATCACAGGTTTTGAAACAGAGACGCGGTCCTCAATGCTGGAAACATCAGCCAAATATAGCATATTTGCAGCCGCCAGAAAAGATGTCGCGGCCGTCGAAAAAAGTATCACGGCTGCCGGAAAAGATGTCGCAGCCATCGAAAAAAGGTTCATGGCTGCCGAGAAAGATGCTGTAGCTGTCGAGAAAAATATCACGACCTCTAGAAAAGGTGTCGCAGCCATCGGAAAAAGGATTATGGTCACCGAAAAAGGTGTCGCAACCATCAAAAAAAGGATTACGGCCGCCGAAAAAGATGTCGCAACCGTCGGAAAAAGGATTACGGCCGCCAGGAAAGAGGGTCACGGCCGCTGAAAAAAAATAATCGCAGCTGCCGGAAAAGGTGTTGCAGCCGTCGGAAAAATGATTACGGCCGCCAAAAAAGATGTCGCAGCCGTCGGAAAAAGGATTACGGCCGCTGGGAAAGAGGGTCACAGCCACTGGAAAAAAAGAATCGCGGCTGCCGAAAAAGATGTTGCAGCTGTCGGGAAAAGGATCACGGCCGCCAGAAAAAGGTGTCGCAACCATTGGAAAATTTATTTAAGGAAAAGAAAATATGGTGCGGGAAGGCACAGGAAAATGACTCCCATTCGATAGGCCCAATTTGGTCATACCCCTGGGCGCTTCCCTACAATGTTTTTTTTGGAAAAACAACAGCAAACAAGAAGATCAAATGCAAAAGAGAAAAAAACAATATAATGAAATAGGAAAAAAACAATTATTTATGTACAGTAATTCAAGCGCGATTCATAGTTTAAGGATTGACAGAGGCAGAGAGAAGTTCCTGCCCTGTTTCTAGCTGATAATCTGGGTCAGCGGCAATTTGTGAAAAAAATGCATCTTTTGAAATTTGCTTACGGTACAGTCGCAACCTGTGACCATTAGCAAATAATGGTACACAGTTTTCATCAATGATCACTAGGCGGACAGTGTCGTTGTCAAATACCCTGTCGACCAGGTATGGCCCTATCCACCTTGTGCATAATTTGCCCTTGAAATATCTTTTGAATCTGGAATCGTATAGTAATGCCCAGTCTCCCTCACAGAAGACCTTCCTTTTAATGAATCGGTCATGCCAATTGGATCTCCGTTGCTGAATTAACACAGTCTGGTCTACTGCAACTAACTGATTCTTGTCTAGTTCATTCAGTTGATTTAATCTTCTTTTCTAGGCTTCAGTTACATCTAGATTCACTTCAGTGGATGTCTTCATGGTCTTGATTTCAAATTCAATTGGAAAGATAACACTTTTCCATACACTAAATCATAAGGAGAGAAACCTGTGGTGTTACGCCAAGTCGTGCGATATGCCCACAGTGCTTTCGGAAGCCTGTCAGCCCAATCTTTTTTATGGCTCTTAACTATCTTGGTAAGGATGGATTCAATAACTTTATTAGTGCTTTCCACCTGGCCATTGGATTGGGGGTGGTAAGGTGAAGCCACCCTATGCTAAACATGATACTTCCGTAGCAGGGATTCAAATTGATGCAACATAAACTACGGTCCCCCATCGGTAACTAATTCCTTAGGTACCCCAAAACAGGTAAATATTTCGCTGTATAGAAAATCAATCACAGCATGTTCGTTAGCCTTAGCCAAGGCTACAACTTCTACCCACTTGGTCATATAATTGGTACAGACCAGAATGTAGGCTTTCTATTTGGAATGAGGGCTAATAGGGCCAACGAAATCCAGAGCCCATCTATCAAATGGTTCAACTACTGCTTGAGGTTGTAGAGGCATCTGATCTGTTCTGTTGGGCTGGCCCATCCTTTGGCAATTGTCATAGGACTGAACATACCTTTTATCATCACTGAAAAGAGTTGGCCAATAGTAGCCCATCCTTAGTGCTTTGTGCCCTATTCTTCTGTCTACAAAGTGTCACCCACAAGGTTCATCGTGATAGGATTTCGGTATATGTAAGATTTCATCTTCCCTTACACATATTCTAATCTCAATATTAGGACCTGTGTAGAAGAGATGACCATTTACCCAACAATACCTGGCACTTTGCTGGATGATTTTTCTCTTTTCTCTTTTAGACATATGTGCCAGGAGTTTTCCTGCAACCAAATAATTAGCGACGTCTGCATACCAGGGGGAATGAGCTGAAAGTGCAAATAGATGTTCATCTGGAAAAGAGTCCTCAACAGGAAAATTATCATCACTGTTAGTGAAACGAGATAAAAAATCAGCGACAACATTTTCTTTCCCAGGTTTATCTATGATGGTAATATCAAATTCCTATAATAATAAGAGCCACCTGGTCACTCTGGCATTAGTGACTGGTTTTTTCATTAAATATTTAATGGCAGAGTGGTCAGTGTGCACAAACGTAGGATACCCAGTAATGTAATGTCAAAATTTATTAATGGAGTAAACGATAGCTAAGAACTCTTTTTCAGTGACAGTATAATACAGTTCAGCAGGGGCTAAGTTTTTACTAACATAATAAATTGCATAAGGTACTTGACCATCCTGCTGTCCTAAAACCGCTCCAATGGCCATATCAGAAGCATCTGAAGAAATATGAAAGGGTAGGGTCCAATTAGGTCCTCTTAAGATAGGAGCTGTAGACAGCTTCTCCTTAATCTTATCAAACGTTGTCTGGCATTCTTTACTCCAAACAAACTGTGCATCCTTCATTAACAGAGAAAAGAAAGGAGAAGCAAGTTTGGAAAATTTTTCTATAAATCTTCGGTAGTATCCAGCATGTCCCAGAAAACTTCGCACCTCTTTTTGAGTTGTAGGAGTAGGTATATTTTTTATCACCTTGATCTTTGAGGGATCCACCTGAATTCCATTGATGGAGATGAAGTGCCCCAATACTACCCCTTCACTCATCATCATATGGCACTTTTCGGTGCTTAAAGAGAGCTGGGTCTGTTCACAGCGAGTTAAAACTTTCTTTAAATTTTCCAATGCTTCCTCAAAATCCTTGCCATAAGGAGTAAAATCGTCCATAAATATTTCCATACTATCATTAACTAACTCAGAAAATATGCCAATTATAGCTCTCTGAAATGTTTCTGGTGCATTACATAAACCAAAGGGAAGCACTCTATAGGAAAATGTCCCCCACGGACAAGTGAAGGTGGTTTTATCCTGGTCCTCGGGAGCAATCTGAATATGATTGTACCCGCTAAACCCATCTAGGAAGGAGAAAAACTTCTTCCCTAATAGGGTGTCGAGTACTTGGTCAATAAAAGGTAAAGGGAAGTGGTCCTTTTGTGTGGCTTTGTTCAGCACCCTATAGTCAACACAGACTCTCCATTTGCCATTTTTCTTGGGTACAATTACGAGCGGGGAAACCCACTCACTATCTGAAATAGGATATATAAATCCTGCTTCCAAGAGTTTCTGGATTTCTTCCTTCACTATGTTCCTCAGATTGAGGTTCATTCGTCGTTGAGACACATAGGTCAGGAGTCACTTTTAATATAAATATGATGGGTGCAAATATTAGAGGGAATACCCCTCATGTCTGTATACTCCCAGGAAAATGCCCCCTTGTGTTCTTTCAAGAGACTGATCAGGAGCTTCTGTTCATCTAAGGAGAGATTAGGATTAATATTCAAGGTTTTTCCAGAATCTACCTCAATAGGAATACTTTTCGAGTTTTTCAATACTGGGATTATGTGTGTGTCACCGACTAGTGTTTCTTCTGTGAGATTTTCTTGTTCTTCCTTGCCCAAAGTAATGTTTAGGATTTGATAAACTTCTTTATCAACTGACGTGGGTTCACTGATGAAATTATTAATAGCATCGTCTTTAGTTTCATTCTTTAAAGTTAGGGCCTTCCCTATAGTTAATAGTGGCTGAACATCCTCCTCTTCCTCTGGCTCTATCCAAAAAGAGGTTTCAGCCTCTAGACTTGGCTGAGATGGAGGATAAAGGGTGAGGTTCTTAGTCTCGGTGCCATCAGATATGGTCATAGACCCAGATCGATAGCTGATGCAAGCATCAGATGTGGCCAACCAAGGCCTTCCCAAGATTAATGGGTGTCCTCCTAGTTGCGACTTTGGTTGTAACACAAAGAAGTCAACAGGATATTCCCATGAATCAACTGAGATGACGAGATCGTCCAGAATTCCTTCAGGTTTAATGGTAGATCGGTCCGCCAGTTCTAAAACAGTGGGGGTCGGCCTAATATTAGTGAGCCCAAGTTTTCTTACAGTCTCAATTGTTATGATGTTAATCACTGCTCCTAAATCTACTAGTACGTTGGGTATATGTGTATGCCCTATCTGCATAGTGACAGTGGGATTTCCAGGGTTGTCATACTTAGTCACTAGGGTTTTTCCCGTTATTAATGCAGAGAATTTCCCTATGACATGAACAGTGGGAGGATCTCTAGGCTTCCTTCCTGGTTTCTTAATGCATAGGTCCTGAACAGTTCTTGCATAAATAGGTACATCTTGAAGAGCTTGAAGGAGGGGGATTTTAACATAGAGATTTCTTAACTCTCCTAGGAGGTTAAACTGAGGTTTCCCCCCCGCCCTTGGTAGCATTAATCTCTCGGGGTACGATGGTTGCCTTATCAGCTGGGTAGGATGCGTATTGCCAGATTGATCATTTGATGTTTCAGCTGTTCCATCTAAGGGATGCCCAGCATCTTCAATAATAGGAATTGTATCGGGCGGATGCTATGGACTCACCCCTTCTTTATGCACAGAAGGTGGAGCATCTTCTATAATTATAGGTTCTACTATTTTCCCTGATCGTAAACGAATATTACTGCAAGGTACAAGGGAAAGAGAGTAGGTCGGCATGTTGACAGTCTCCAATTGATGGACTGTTTTATTATTCAGGTTAGGATTAGGTTAGGCAGGCAGCTAAGGTCGTATTGGTGCATTAGGGACAAAATTGTTCTGCAGCTGCAGCTGCGACTGCTGAGGAGGGTATTGAGGGTATTGAGGGTATTAAGGAGAATAAGGCAACTATTGTGGTGGAGGTGGTTGAGGAAATTGGTTCCCTGGATGGAAATTCCTCCATCCAGGAGACCATGAAGTAGGTTGGTGTGGTAGCTATGTCCAGGGATTTCATGAATTATAATTTTGTATTGCAGGTTGGGAAGGATTACACTGAGCATAATTTGAAGGGAATTGTGTATTCAAATTTTTCATATTATTCCAATTGCTCATATTATTCAAAAATGGAAACGAGTCTGGGGGCATACCTTGGTTTCGAGGCTGCCAAGGTTTCTTCTGTGCAATGAAGTAGGCCGATTCCACCTCTGGAGCTGATGCCTGCAGGACAACCTTCACTTGGGGAAGTGAGGGACATTATTTCGTGTCGTGGTTCAGCTCGCACAACTGACACACCTCTACTTTATCAAGCGGGCACTCCCTGAGAGGATGGATCTTTCTACATCAAGGGCATAACACACCTAGTGTGAGATCCTCCACTGCCTGTTTTTGTTTCTCCTTCAGGACGTCGATATCTGAGGAGATAGAGCTCATCATTTATGTTTTAAAATTTTCAAGGAGATTTCCTATCTCTGCACGGGTGGCTCCTCCATTAGATGACTTCTGAGTTCTATCGAAGACATCGCGTTCTAGCTTATCCCGTTTGTCCCGCCTGTTGTTCCCGGAAGATCCCCTGGAGTACCTCTTACATAATTCCACAATATTTCCAAAAGATTCCTTGGATATATCTCCCTTTCCTAGTAGGTTTAACATATCTAAACAATCATCCCTAATCCCATGAAGCAGGATTATCTTGAGCACATCTAGCCCCATGTTTTTCTACCCAACTCTTTGCACGTTGTATAAAATCCTTTCCACAAAATGCTCCAGACTCTCGTCCTCCTTCTGCACCATTTTGAACAATTCTTCTCTTTTGTCCTTGGTGTTGCAATATTCCTGATATTTTTCCAGGAACACCTGTTTCATTTTGTCCCAATTAGCAACAGTTCCTCCCCCTAGGCTCATGAACCAGCGTAATTCGTTGTCCTTCAAGGTGGCAGGGAATAGTTTTAGCTTTTGTGCATCGGTGACGTAATCGTAGCTGCGATAGAGGATATAGAATTCAAAAAGAAATTCGTCTAGATCTTTTTCCGCTCTTCCATGGAAGCGAGGCAACACCAATGGTGAGATATTTTTCATAGGGGCTGTCCCCTCTGGCTGCTGAATCAGGAATTGCAGTGTAGCCACCGTTCCTTCAGGAAGGGAGTGATTTTCATGATGATAGTTTCCCCCCATTGCCTCTTCCTCATCAGATTCATGTCTGTTACTCATCTCCTCTTATGTTTTCTCCTCTTCGTTGGTTCCTGCATTCTTTTCCTCGTTCTTTTCTTCGTCTCTCCACTAATCAGTAATATTTTGGTGGAACTGCGTCCACTCTTCTTCAGTTACAACCTTCCCATAAATGTGGTAGATCGGGCCTCTACCAGCAGGTTCATTTGTACCATATTTATCCTCTTCTGTAGGGATATTTGAGGAAGTCACCGCTGCTCGTGTGTTCTCCACTGTGGACCCTGATGCTGGCGCCCCAGGATTGGCAGGGTTTCTTCTGATAGGAGTTTCTTGATGGCGAGCCCTGGTGGATGAATAATTTCTATCAACAAGATAGTCAATGAATGTCCTTCTGCCCAATTGTGGACTTCGACCGCGACCCAGGCCACCAGCACTGTTAGTATTCTGTGGGGTTTTGGGAGTTGAAAGATGATCACACTTTACCCTTCTCGTATTCATGCAACCCAAATCATTACAGCATAGAAAGTAGAAAAGACTGGCTAGAAACAATTACAAAATGCAACTAACGATGGTGTTTAATTTTTATCCTTCCCAGGCAACGGCGCCAAAATGTCAAGTACCCAATATGCAAGTAGATTACTACCAACATATAGAGTGTATGATATTTATTGTCAACCCAAGAAAGTCTTGTATTTCAAGGATAAAATGCAGAGTATATGCTTAAACACAAAGTACTGTAATTGAACAATACTATCCTCTGCTCAACTATCATTCATCCCAAGAATCTGTGTAATCCCATTTATCTTCTAAATGCTACCATCACAATTACTTGCTGCTATACTTTAATATAAGAATAGAAAGATAGACATAATTCCAAATTACAATTGCAGATGAAAGGAAATCATAATCACATCCCTGAATGATTAATTCACCTATTCAATCTGATTACTCTAGAAAACCACAAGTGTAAATTGAATATTGATCTAGGAATTCAAATGCAAGGATTGAGTTCGGCTACTCTAAGGAAACTGAAGTGCAGGAATAAAATTCAGCAACCATAACAGTAAACACAAAGTGCAAAGATTCATGGAACAACAAATAAGACCTCAGGATGAACAGAGTTGTTTATAGCTACCAACAAATTGAATCAAAGGTAATTACCTACTCAGTCGACTGTCACTCTGTACCACTACAGATCTCCAAGAAATGCAATCACAACACACTGTAAATCCACACTTACTATAGCTGCATACAAAAGGAATAGAATTAACAGGACATCACACAACAAATGACTTAAAAAGTCCTAATTTAACTCGGCAATCTCTGTGGAAGGCGGGCCCAGCCTTCACACAGAGATGCTGGATGAACAAGTAGGAAAATCTTAAGTCAGAAGTAACTCCTTGTATTAAAATATAGAATGGTTACACAATTCCTCCCTCACAGCTAATACAATGAATGAATGATATGTTCAGTAACCCCCTGGGTCGAGGAAATTCTCCATATTTATATCATGTGGATCGTAACATCTAATCCTATTATGGGGCATCCATGAAGATCTCTGATCTTCAGGCACCCTAAATGATGGTAGATGTTACAAACGTGGCATGATAAGAAAATAGAAAGAATAGGAAAACTTTGAATTTCCCCAGGCGTAGCGATACTTTCGGATTACAACTACACCCGAGCAGCAATGTACTATGGATCTCCAAATATGGCGCATTCTGTTCCAGCTGCCTTGTCACAGCTCTGTCCGAGATATCGCATTAGAACCACATGCCTTGGGTGATGATAAGAGGGATGAGGTTCAACTTGAGCAGCGAATATCCCTCCTTATTGAGACTTGTTCAGCCCGATCTTCCTGCAGTCCACTTATCTCAAACTACCTTTATAAACCATAACATGTTATCACATTTGAGAGATACACAGCTTTAATTAACACAATCATAAGTATTAATAAAATAAAGCAATGACCAGTTGTACCTTGGTAGTTTGAAGAGTAAAATGGGGATAACATGTCTGATTGGTATGCTGAATGGGATAGGATAGGGGAACAAGAGGGAATTAAAGATGGTTAAAAGAAGCCATTTCTGGGCTCAACAGTATTTTTTTCTTATTACTTCTTTCCACCATTCTTTCCTGCCAGTAACCAACCTCCAGATCAGTTTTTATCCCAACACTTTGTTCATTTGCTCTGGCTCCCTGATTCCCAATCCACCTTTGCATTTTTGTTTTTTGACTGTGTCCCATTTAACCAAGTGAAATTCCTTTCTCTGCACCTTTCCTCCTTGCCAAAGGAATTTTCTGATTTCCTTACTTATGTTGTTAATGACGCTATTGGGAGCTAAGATCATCGAGCTAGTGTATATTGAATAGGAGGAGATGATGGAGTGTATGAGAGTTACTTTCCCAGTAAGATTTAACCACTTAGAGCTTAGAGCATTAATTTTGTTCCTGATCTTTTGTATGATCGGAATCCACATAGCCGAGGCACGAGTTTTTTTAATAATTGGGATACCTAGATATGTGAAATGAGTCCAATTGTAATTGGTGTTGATGTGAAGGATTTGAGATATGCTGCAAAGGGATGAGATATTGAAATTCCAACCATAGAGTTAACACTTGCTCAAGTTTGTTGAGCTTCCAGAGGATCGTAGGAAAATATCTAAAGGCTTCAGGAAGTTTCTAGAAATTTGTGGGGAGGCTATTCCTAATAGGATTGTGTCATCAGCGAAGAGGGCATGATTGATGGGATTGAACCCATTTCGGAAGGAGAGGCCTGGGAGAAGGCCTTCAGCTTGGATTCTAGAGAGTCTTTTACTTAAAGAGTCTACCACAAGGATATAAAGAAAGGGGGAGAGGGGGAATCCTTTCCTTATCCCTCTGGAGGCTTTAAATAATTATGTGGGTCTCCCATTGATTAAGGGGGATATCCAAGGAGAGTTTATGTAGGCTTGAAATTGGTTGATGAAGATAGGGGGGAACCGAAACTTTTTTAAAACCAACAAAATGAAATAATGCCTCAGCCGATCAAAGGCGTTTGCTAAATCCAGTTTATAGCCATAATTGGTTCTCCTTTCTTTGTGCTAGAGTGAATAACCTCCTGGACCAATAGGATGTTATCGCTGATTTGTCAGCCATAGATGAAGCCTCCTTGGTAGGTAGAGATCAGAGAGTGAATGATATTCTTGAGTCTTAGAGATAGAACTTTTGAGAAGATTTTTCATGAGGCGTTGCAGAGGGAAATAGGTCTGAATATTTTGATGGAGGAGGGGTTAGCTTCTTTGGGATTCAAGGCCAGAAAGGTGGAATTTGTGGCTCCTCCCATTTTTCCTTTCGCCATCCAGAAGATGAGATGCATGAGATCCTTTTTTATTAACAACCAGAAGGTTCTATAAAAGTGAATAGGGAAGCCGTCGGGGCCAGGATCTTTGTCCGGGTGAAGGGACCAAATGGCCTTATTGACTTCTTCCTCTGATATGGGGGCTTCTAGCTAAAGTGTTTCTTCTAGGATGATCATGGCAGGGATGTCCCGTACCATTTCTTCCATGAATTCTTGTGAAACATAATCTTCATCATTATATAAGTTTTCAAAGAAGTTTCTTACCTCCGTACTAATTGCTTATTGCCTAGTGATGAGAGTGTTGTCCTTGGTTTTGAGCTCCCTAATTGTGTTCCATCTCTGTTTGTCCTTGCACTGGTTTTGGAAAAAAATTGTATTTTGATCGCCTCCTTTGAGCCAGAGGACTCGCGACCTCAACCTCCAATCCTCTTCCTCGTGCCTTAATATTGTTTGAAGGATTTTTTCAAGCTCTATCTCTTTGAGGAGATGTTCTCTGGTGATTTCAGATTCCTCCATATGCACTTGATGGGATTCCATGGTTTTTACAATTTTAGCTTTCTTTTGAGATGGCTCTTGAAAATGGAGTTTGACCCAAGATTTGAGGGCTAGTTTAACTCTTTTGATTTTTTGTTCCCATGAGAAATTTGGAGATCCTGGGATGAAACAACACCAACATTCAGAGATGATGTCCTTGACTCCTTCTACCTCTAGCCAAAGATGGTTGAACCGAAAAGGAAGGGGGCCCAGATTTTCTAGATGAGGGAACAAGAGACAAATCGGTTTGTGATCTGATAGGGTGAACAAAGGAGTTTGGTCATAGGGTGTGTTGTTAAAAGATGAGTGTTAACTAGCACCCTATCCATATGGGAAGCTATGTGACCTGGGCCAATTCTTTTGTTGCTCCAAGTAAAAGATCCATTTTTCGGTTTGATGTCCGAAAAGCCCCAATGTGAGATCATGTCTTCAAGCCTTTCCCCGAAGGGGTCCCTAACCTTGGTTCCTCCTCTACGATATTTAGCAGAGATGGTTACATTGGAGTCTCATGCTATAAAACAAGGAAGAAGCGATTTCCCTTCACATTGGTCTTCAAGGGAATTCCAGAAATTGTCCTTCTAGGCTCGAACAGTTGGGCCATATATGTTCCCTATCCAGAACATTTTTTTTTCTCTTTGTTTTCTAACTTAATGAAAAACCAGTTCTTATTTTCAATCACTGAGAGCATTGCAAATTTGTCACTATCCCACCAGCAAAGAAGACCTCCTGATGCGCCGTTTGAGCTGGTGGCAAACCCATCTCCTTTAGGAAAAAATTTTTTTAGTGTGGCTATGCTGTCTTCTGCCATTTTTTTGTCTCCTAGATAAGAATGATTGAAACCAATTCCATTGTTTTGAATCTTTTGATAACTTCTATTTTTTGGGAACCTCCTAATCTTCTGCAGTTCCAAGAGACCAGCTTCATTATTTCTTGACATTGCAAAGTGCCCTTTCTTTCTCCTTTTTTTCCTCTTCTGCACTAAGGAGGTATTTGCTTTCTTGCGAGTTTTTAACCAGGAAATCTAGGTTGGATTGTTTCCCTGCTGCTCTTTCCCTTGATGCTTCTTGTTTTCTTATTGTCTTGTTGAAATTCCTTCCTTTTCTAAAGTGGGGTTCTAGCTCCTCAACTGAGTTATTTGTGGATTCCTCCGAGCAGGACTTTTCCTTGGAACAGGTAACTGAGCTTTTTGAGTTGATTGTCGTTGCCTTCATTGCCTTTGGCTGGGCTGGTTCATCTCCCAGATCATTCTTCTTTTGCTGAGTTGGGTATTCTGCTAGGGATTCTTGCTCTGGGAAGAGGGCCTCTTCCACATTCTCCTCTGGGGTGTTTGTCTCTTTTTCTTCGTTTTGAAGTGCTTCGAACCTATTTCCGGAGGCACTTTTTTGCATAGCGTGAGGTTGCTTTACTACTGCATTTTTTATTGTTCTTTTCCTGCTTGCTACATTCCATCCTTCTTCTTGCACCCATTCTTCATTGATTTTTTCTGGTTTTTTCGGGCAAGATTTGGCAAAATGCCCGTATTCATGGAAATATTTGCTTTTGAAGGGGATTTTATCATAATCCACTGTTTGCAAATGGTTCCACTCATCTATGGAGAGATTGATGGATTTTGGCAACCCTTTCTCAAGATCTACCTCTACGCAGATGCGAGTGCATGAGAACATTGGGGGTTTTGGCTTTGATTTATCCACATATTTACCCAATGTATTTCCTATTGCTCTGAAGTCCTCATCATTTCGGCAGTGAAGGGGGAGGTGAGGAAGTTTCACACACTGGGACTACCTTAGGGATATCTTTCTCAGGATTAAAAGATAGATCCCATTTTTTCAGGTGCATTCCTCTTGGTCCCATGAAATAGGGGCCATTTCTAAAGATGAGATCCCTATCTTCCTTCTTCTCAAGGATGAAAGCAAAATAGCCTTTCCCACAGAAAATTTGCTGCACTTCCCCTTGAATAAGGGTTCTCCAGTTTTTGTTTAGCCAGACATCTACCGAGTGAGGGGACGACTAGAGTCCTATGAACAAACCAATTAGTCCTTTCTCAAAAAGAGTGATAGCTTTCGTTTTGGAGGCAGATGAAGAGAGCTTAACCTTTGGAACATCAACGCGCTTAACAAACTGAGAAATAGGAGGGGCAGACATCGAAGAAGGAGGGAGAGAAGCTACTATGCTTTGGAAGTGATCTTCGATGGAAACTGGATCTAACGGATCCATGGGAAGGTTGAATGGGCCTGCAAAACCCTATCCCGCATAGAATCACTCGCTCGCCAATTTTTCCTTTGACGTTTTTTACCACCACATATCTTCTCAGCTAATTGAAGTAAGTGGCTTTTCTGCAAATGCAATGAAAAACTTCAAAGATCTTGTAGTATCTAGACATGAACTTGTTTGGCAGTATGAAGGATTCATGCTTGTTGTTTGGAGGTATGAATAATTCCTCCTCCCCCCTCACAGTTGTAAGTTATCCTCTAATGACCATGATCCTTATGTAACCACTCAAGTTCTTCCTCCACACACACACACACACACACACACACACACACACATCCAAACCATTAGACACCAAATACACAAAGTTTGATCATGTATATATCATGATCATATAAGGGTGAATATAATAAAATCACACAAGTTCGATACATATTTGAAAAAAAATGTGTAAAAATCAAGGTCCTAAATTGCCTCCAATATCCAAATAACATCTACAACAAATAACTACACATCAACAAAATCCTCCCCTATAATGTGATCCTCATCATTAGTAGCCCCATATGCATCCTCATCTAGCATCTACTTGAATCCTCAAGCGAAATCAATGCTAGTGCTTGGTGCTACTAGTGGATATAAACCCATCCACTTGATCTTTTATCAAGTCAACAACCTCCAGCTTTGGTAAAATAGGCTAACCACATTTAAAATGAGGCACAAAGCTTAAGTTGCATGATACCCCTAAAATTGCATGTGATTTTTGAGAGTTCCTTTCCAATCGTACATATCTTAATATCAATGGTAGTTATTTTGTTCTTCTAGGTCGGTTCACTAATTTGTCTTCATGATGATAAGCATGACAATTCTAGAGAATTTCTTATATTTTCTTGGTTGTTTCAACACTTTTACAACAGATCTGAGTCTATGTTAGGACGTATATTTTAGCTCAGTTTTACTAGTTTATATCTGCAAAAGGTATGTCGTCAAGGATGCAAAAGAGTAAGAAAATTAATATACATAACCCGTACTATGGATGACATGTCGCAGCAGAAGAAACGTTGCTTCAAATCAACTATGATTCTCTATAAATTTAGGGTTATATTAAGTTTCATGTTGAGCAAGGTCTAGCACTGGAGAGACATGGTATTTTCTCAAAATGGTAGTGGGGAGAGCAGGGAAAATATGTTTTAAATTTACATTTACTAATTCAGAAGTACATGCAAGAACAATTGCATTGTCAATGTATAATTATCCAATACCAACAAGATCATTTGGTTAAACAACTGGAGGATCAATTGTTAAACAAACTAGCAGGAAGGTGCAAAACATTGTGTGCAAGTTCAACGTTTGGGAAAGAAGGTGATTAATAACATAAAATTTAAATCAAATATTTAGGATTTATGAAACAAACAACTTGAGAATATTTGAATATCTTGTGTATTTGCTTCTTAGTTCAATTTTTATTATATATCTTCTGAATATTTTCTACAGTCACCCTTGGAATTCCTTGGCCATTTGGAGGAACCTAATATTCTTGTGGGTTGTAGCTACCAGCACAGAACCAGATGAACATAACATATAGAGTTACATAGCCAAGTATGGATATGGTATTTAACACTTGCTTAGGTCATGCAGGAGGGTTGACAAGAAGATCGGTTGCAGGTGTTGTATATTTCTCCTAGATTCTACAAATTTTCCAATAGAATCTTCATTTTCGTATGTTGGACTAAAAGTATAAACTTGCTTCTCTGTGAATGTAGAACCTAAGGAGCTGCAAATTTCCTTAGTCACCTTCCACAATCAGCTACAACATATTGGATACAATGGTGGAAATTTGAAGATGAAAAAAGGGGATGAATTAGAAACTATCAACCACAATGATCTATAGGTCAGAATATTGTTGTATTTCCACTTGGTTGGAAACAAATTACTGTTCTTGATTTAGCTGAGAAGTTTGTCATTTACAATGGATCTACACTTTTGTATGTTGTTGGAACTTTTTTACTATGCCAGATAGGGAAAATTGTACATAGCTCTCAGTAATTAGTTTATCATAAATACTAGTTACTGGTAACTTGTAATAGTAATAATTATGTACTTTGTAGATTTCTATCTATCATAAATTTGTTTGAATATCATTATTGTCAAGAAATAAAAAATTCAAAGAGGGTGCTAGCTCAATGGTAGAGCACCTTCCTAATTGTAGGCAGGAGGTTGGTGATTCGATTCCTCCATGCCTTATCATAAATTTGTGACTACAAAAATGACTAAATTTGAATATATATGACTATTAGTAGCTAATTTTTGATATCTTAGTTGTATTTAGCTTAGTCATTAATATGTTATCATCTAGTAGTTTATTTACTCGTATATTTGGTCATTAATTGTTGCAATTAGTGACTAAATCCGTGACTAAATCAATGACTAAATCCATGACTAAATCTGTGACTAAATTAATGACTAAATCATTGACTATCAATGACTAATAATTCAAACTATTAATGACTAAGTGAAATACGACTAGCTATAAGATAGTGGAAATTAGCTACTATTAGTCGTCGAGTAAAAAATAGTTGTTTATAGCCTGATTTTAGTCATTTTTTTAGTCATTAATTTCTCATTTTGTACTAGTGGTGGTAAGGATGTTCTATGATGAGGGCCGACATTTTGTATGCGATCGAGATCTTCTCTGCAAATAATAATCTTGCATGGAAGAGTATTCCTACACGTGACTGTAGATACCATAGTATAACACTCACTTGGGAGTGGCCCTAACCTCGGTGGTATGGATGTTCTACAATGAGTCCTCATGGATGATAGGGCCTTGTTATTTCTGATTTTACCACACCTGGTAGATCACACTTCTATGGCCTTCCATGTCCCTATGCAGAATATTTGGACCCCATGGACCTATATTATACTTTGATGTTCCAATATCATCCCCAAAAGTCACCTATTTATACCTATACACGAATTTTAAAGCCATACTCGCGTGTATACATATATTTTGACCTCAAACCCACGTACATCGGGATGTGTGCATAAAGACAAATATTTTTGGAGTTTTCCTCATGTGAGTCTGAATATCTTGTCTCTTGGCCTTCCATATGCTTTGAGAATGCTCAGATTCAACCCTCCATTAACTCTTTAGAGTGTTATATATTGATCCTCTTGGATGCATTGAAGGAGGAGAAATTGAAGAGTAAGGAAACTATAGTCCATTGTTGCCTCAATTTTTCTTATACTTGAGTCTGCATCGCTTTGTCCCTTGGAGCACATAGTGTTCTTCCCAAGATTTCCTTTTCTTTGTGAGCTTACTATTGAGAGAGGGAGGATTGAAGTGGTGGAGGCCCAGGTGGACAACTCGGTTTCTCCGGTTCACAGAAGTGCGGATAGATTTTGTCATTGTTGTATCTCTGTTTTATTAATAGAAATATATATTTTTGTTGTCCAATACATGTGAATTTTAAATATGAATATTGAATTCATGGATGTATTTAATTGATTATAAATGATTTATTATATATGCTAGAGTATCTCTAACACATTTATATATATCATTCTTGCTCTGTTTGCTGTTGTTGAGAGAAAATTATAATTTCAATTGCATTGGAAAATCTCAGCTAGGATCTACTTCAACCATCCGGAATAAGGTATGAATCTATACCCTTAGTGTTATATTTGCTTATTTCTCTTGCATATTGGAAAGGATTGATTGTTGGTGTCATACTATATGTTGTGGTACCCCCAAGCCATAGGAATTTTCTCTTTGTAACATAATTGGCGAGTCATGACTCCACTAGGGAGGTTCCTAGTTGTTTTTTCTTTGGGGATTGTGTATACAATGCACTTGAATTTCTCTTTATTTCTCTGTTTTTGTGCCGGTTCTGGAGGTATGTTTGCCTAGTAGTGTCTTGTAGGAGTAATTTGACCTTGGCTTATCAGTTTTCCCTCTTTTTCTTCATGTACACAAGTATTTGATTCACATTCGCGTATACATGCGGTTTTCTCTTGAATTCCTGTGTATGTACGCTAGTTTATTGCAAACAGTCACATATGCTTTTGTTTTGAGATTTATTTGGAGGATTGAGTGTTGGTGGGTGAGTTTTGATAATTGATTAGTCTTCTTTGGTGCTGTTTGTGTCTGTATATAGCCTCTGTTTCTGACCAAAGACCCTTTTTGATTAATTTTTAGTTAGTTTTTGTTCTTGTCATTAATTTATTCCTTTTTTGTTTCGGGATTAGTGCATTAGGTCTCTTTTATCTTGGTGCCTTGCATGGCTGCTATTTGTGAGTGGTTGCAAGGTATGCGATTTGTAGAGTTTGTTATTGCTTTTATATCTCATTTATTTAAAAAAAATACAAAAATATGTTTCTTTTGCATACTTACGCATTCTTGCATTTTTGCACTCACATGGTACTTGCATTAGGTTTGCTTATTAAAATTATAGTCAGGTTTTGATTTAGGAATGATTTCATTTTCATTTGAAGGAAGGAACTTGCATCTCATGTAGTGGCATGCCCTGTTTTTCATTCAACAAAATTGCACTTGGCATTGTTTGTTAAGTGTGCACATTTATTTCACTACTGAGTCACAATATCATTAGTTGCATGGCAATTTCCCTTTGATTAATCACAGCCATTAAAATCAACGCTTAATTAAAATGAACTACACATTTTTCTTTTATAGGGTTCACCAACAATATTAGGATTTAGAGTCTTGGAATAGTTCATTGTGAGTTAATTATACAAGACTACAAAACACAACAAGTAGATGTTTATCCAAGTGAGAGAGAGAAATCCTTGGTATAATTAGTGTTTCTCAGGAAGCTCCTCTTACAAAGGAGTCAAGCACGAGGCATCGCACATGATTATGATTGGGATAGCCCTTGGTCATGTTCTATGAGCGAGAGAGATATTTCCAAGATCTTATTCGTATCTAGGGGATTTTGAGGTACTGGTTGGTGATTTCGAGGTTCGAGATTTGGTACCTTACCCATACGGTCGATCCCACCTACGACTGTCCACCTGAACATTGGTTATATTGGGGTGACCTTAGTTGCCTTACCTAGGTATCACACAGGATACTTGTAGAGGTTATTCTTTAGGTGTCCTAGCCAGGTAGGGGTCAGACATCATAGTTTATTTACACGTTGAAGCTGAGGGCCACTATAATTGGTTACAAACCTCTGCTTATAATGTATGGGAGTCTCAAGCCTCTCCTAGGAAAGGCATACTTGCTGTATTCAGGAGCTCAGATATCCTCCCCTTGGTTGGCTTGTGTTTTTTTTGTAGATTTTCTTAGGAGTGTGTTCTTTGTACGCTAGATTTCTTAGGGTTGCATAGTTAGATTGAGTATTTTTCTTTTGTTGAGTCATAGTGGATTCGGGTGTAGAACCTGGCCATTCTCATTGTTTAGAAGGTATTCTTCCTTCTACGTATCCTCCCCCTTTGGGAGAGAGAACCAGACAGTCAGGGAAAACTAATTCTCACTTTGATTCACACACAGATCTCACCATGAGTCACCATGGGTCTAAGATCGTAGAGCGTCTCACTTCTCCACCTCTCATGTGGGAGGTTGAACCTTCAAGTACGTATGGGACTTCGATAGGATCCGAACACCATGTGGTTGTGGCATCGCATTAATATTTATCACAATTTCCATATTATATAAACACAGAACACCGGTATTGGTCACATAATCTGAGCGGTGAGACTCACCATGCACCCACTAGAACTAGCACAATTAGGTATGGCATGTTTGACCTTCCCAGGACTGATCCAACACACAATGTCGGTCAGGTGTTGACCCTAGTGTTGCACCGGGGGAACTTCCATTCCTTTCCAAGTGGAGAGGTTTGGTAGTACTAGTCATATTGTACCTTCTATCCCTGCTATGGGAGTACCTTCACACACACATCCTAGGCCTAGCACTTCCATTCCTGTTCATGGAACTGATCCTAGACATGTGAATATTGGGGGCACAAGTTACATCCCTTCCCATTTTCATCGTGTTCAACACTGGTTCCTTCAAATCCATTTTTGACAACACATCCTCCTCCTAACTCACATGGTCCTTCGGGTCGGATTTCTATTGTTAGCCATGTTTGTCCTACGTCTTCTCACACCATAGTGTCACAAGGCTATGTGCCTCCTTATGTGTCAGCTGGGTATGCACCATCTTATAGACCATCTTATGGATAGCCTTATGGCCAATATTATGGACCACCTTATGGAGAGTCTTATGGACACACTTATACACCTTATGGGTCTGCATATCAACTCGCTTATCAGTCTCCTAACTATGGATTCGTAGCACCCTAGCCTCAAGGTACTCCAAACTATAATATGAATCCCTATATGGTTCAAATGGGAGGAGGTTACCACACCATTGGACAAGGACATGGTGTTTATAACAATCAAACCTATGTGAACCATCCTTATTAAGGAGCTTTGAATCAAATGACTAAATGTAGGCTCCCTTTCCTTGCGATGTTGAATTTACCTGACTTGTCGAGATTAAAAAATGACCTGGTATCTCATGACCCGACATGGCTGGTCATTCCCACCATGATTCCTTTGGACATTCCCAAGTTCAAAGGTAAGTCTAGTGAAAACCCTAGTGAGCACATCATGAATTTACACCTGTAGTGCTCTTCCAACTCATTGAATCACGATTCGGTTTGTTTAAGGCTATTTCAACGCACCCTCATGGGTCCTGTGGTGAAGTGTTATATAGAGTTGCCTAGGGGGACTTATACAATGTTTAATGACTTATCTATGACTTTTATCAATCACTTTCAGCTACCCATGTGTTACGATGCTGATACTGAACTCTTGTCGGCATTTCAGCAGGACAAATCCACCCATATCTCTGATTACATTCAAGAGTGGCGTAGACAAAAGAGATTGATTAAAACCCTCATTCCACTGGAGTTCCTTTTGGATTGGTTCCTCAAGTATTTATTTCCTTATATAGCGAAGGATGTTTCCACATCTGGAGTGCAGAATGAGGAACAAGCTATCTTCTGAGCTTAGGAGTTAGATTTGATTTATGCTCAATCTGGGGTCTTGTTTAAGATCATACCGAATGCATCTAGATCCAATTTTGATCCTAATTTTAAACCTAGGACACATGATGATGGAATTGTTGGATCTACAAGTGCTAAGCCTACAGACTTGGTTACAAACCAAATGAACAATTTGTCTATTAACCAACATGCATCAGGACAAGCTACAACTTTGTCTCATCCTACCCAAATGACAGATGTACTTTAGTGTAATCGTTGAACCAGAAAGGTAACCGGCAACCTGGACAGAATAAGAAGAAAGGTAAAAACAATCAATAGGGTGGGAATAGGAATGAAAATGTTAATAATGACAAGAAAAACAATAATGTTGGGGGGATGATCACCTCAATCACTTGTGCCCTTGAGTAGAAGATGCCTTGAATTTCATCGCACAGAGCCCATCTGTGTTGACAAATCCTTTACACAAAACCAGAATATGAACTCGAGGACCATGGACCCTGGTAGTGCTTCTGGTGGGACTCCATACCTACCGGACACTGTTAGTGGCCATGGTTGCATTAATATGATGTCTTTCAAAAATGTTGTGACAAGTTCTATGGATTATGGTACATCGCAACCTAACCTAGGGAAAGAATCTACTCCACCTGAGAGCCCTTTGCATATTGAAAATCCTAGTGACAAGCTTGAAGCTCCACCTTGCATTTATAAGGGAGTCTTAAAGTATTCAGGGCACAATCCTAATGCCCGAGCCACCCCTAACTATTCTATTTTCGAGGATTTGGGCCAAAATCCTTGTGCGATGTCTGCTTTAGAAGTTACTTGCCCTCCATAAAGGAAGGCCTTGTTTTCTACTCTTGGGGTGGCTGATGGAAGCTCTCCTTCAGTGATCAAATTTAAAGCTCATGGAGTCCAGCCTCGCTTTCTTTACTATGTGTCCCTTTTGATTCATGTAGAGTGTCTAATTAACATCATCAAGCACACAATGATTGATGAAGGCGTTGTGGCTTTCGTGATGTCTCTGGCCTATTGGAAGGGGTTGGGTTCTCCTACATTTTCTAAGTCGAGCACCATGTTGATTGCGTTTGACGGAAGATATTTTCAGCTTCACAAAATACTTCCTTCCCTTGAGGTCCAATTGGGAGGGAATATTGTTGCGATCGAGGTTGAGGTGGTTGATGCGCCCCTCGACTATAATCTTTTGCTGGCTTGTTTTTTTTTCCTTTAAATGGGCATATTGTTATGATAGATGAGAGATAATTTCATAATTCTAGTTTGAAAGCATCATTGGGTGCTTCTATCCCAGTTATTGATCATTCTCAGCTGACAACTGATAATGTTGGGGTGGGCATGTATCCTTCGTTGATGGGAACTTTTTTTTGTTCCACACCCATTCTTATGATAGGTTCTAGTATTGGTAAGGCTTACACATCGTTGAAGTCGGTTCCTTTTCATTTTTTCATATGGAGGATCCTTGGATTCTTCCTTCTCCGAGTACTTCGGGTGAGGATTCTATACCTGCCGAGAAGAAAATGCCATTGTCTACAACATTTGTGGCTTATCAAGCTAATATTGATTTTGTTGTAGATTCTAGTCCCTCCTCTTCACCGACGGAGGAGGAGGACCCTTATGTTGAGATTAAAACATCGGGATTCATTCTCCAATCTTGTAATATCAAGACAGTAGGCTTGTGTATTCCTAAAAATATCCTCATATGATTGAGGTGGTGATGTTGTAAAGTATTGTGAGTAATATCAAGACAGTAGGCTTGTGTAGTCCTACAAATATCCTTATGTTGGAGGTGGTGTATGTAGAGGGAGCCAATTGACCTCCTAAATGTCATCATATTTGTATAATTAAATAGTTAAAGAGATATTAACAAATGAGTAGTTGGATTGGGCACAACCAATCCAACCTCTCTCATAATGTATAAATAGTAATCAAAGGTAATACATCATTGGAATGAATGTCCCTTCCCAAAGTACTTGTATTTGATGGTTGTGTATGAGTGTTTACTATATTCTTGAATGTGATGTGAAAGCCTAGCTCTCAACATCTGGCGCCATTGCCTCCTTCACTTGGTTGGGTGACAGCAGCAGCGAGTGGGGGTGGCTCGAACCTGAAGGATATTGTAAGATGCAAAGGAGACCTGCAAGGAGAAGCTTAAAGACTGCTCGTGTGCTCATGAATATGATAAATATACTGCTATAAAAAAAAGTATGGATACATTACCTACTCTCTTTCTACCATGCAGTTTGGGTGACAATAGCAGTTCTTGGGGATGGATCAGACCAAGAAGAGAACATGAAGATGCTGGTGCAAAATAGAATGCAAGAAAATATGAAAGATCGCCTGCATGTTGTTGTTAGTGAAGATATCAAAATGATTTCTAATCTCAATGGATGCACTCCTTGAATATTTTGTTTATGTCTGACTGTGTAAATTGACCGAAGACACATTGGTGTGATGAGTATGTGATAAGATCATATATTGATAAATTTATTGACAAGTGGAAGGATGACTATCATCCTACGAGTCAAAGTCACCACCTATGGATCAAAGAAATGTAATGCCACAAAGGAGAACATCGAACTTGCCTTCAGATTAGCTATAACACAGATGCTGAACAATCAACAAAGATCTTACTCGATCACTGCAATTACAAATTATGTTTGAGGAGTATATGTATCTTTAATGAATGTTGAAGAGTTCCCAAGACTGCCACAGTCGACCCCTAATATCGCCCATAGCCCATTCAACTGTTGAAATCGACCACTAACAACCACCATTCACACATTTAATGCATTGAGTTCAAATGTATGCCACCCAATTAGAAAAAAATGTATGTCACCCAAGCTCGTCGATGTGTAACAACGATAACAATTTTGCTATATATTGACCAACCTGTATCGCCACTCAATTCGACTACTAGCTATGGAGTTTGGTATGTTAATAGTGGATTATTTGTAAGAAATGTGGACTATTTGGAGGAATCATGAGTATCTTGAGTAATGAGTTTGTCGTCATTTTGGTATCATTTTTTGTTATTGCTGAATTTGATCAACACATCTACAACATTATTCTTTTAGAGATTCTGTACTTTAACGCACAAAATGACTCAATTGATTATTAGTCCAACGAGGTGCACACCAACTCCGAAAGATATTGTGAGAATATGTCAAATAATTAAATAGTTGACATGCAAGCTCTTACAATGAAAGTCATATCAACCATCTTGAAGCTGACTGTTCCAATTGCTCGTGGATGCTGGAAATGCTCATTTGCATATCATCAAGAAGACTGGACATTGGACATGCTCGTTTTCTACAAGAGATAATGTATTTTGACTGATAGTCTATGTCATGGGAGATGGGAATAAAATTGAGGACGCCTATTTGCTGAACTCTAGCCTGCAACCAATTAAAATGCCACAATTCCACTGACGACTTAGAGGGGTTGACATTTATATTGCATGACTCAGGCCATATTCAAACTTAACCAAAAGTCTGTTGGTTCCATATAGAACCTTGGCTTGTAATTCCAGGAGGAATAAGTCCACTAGATTAAAAGTACCAGGTATTGGAATGGCAGTGATAACATATCTAACTAGACCCGTCGACAAGATGAACCAATTCTCCTTCAGCACACAATTATGGAAGTCCGACAGAGTTTGATGGATGGAATGAGTTTGAATCATCAAAGTTGGTTTTTCTCAACCTATAATGGTTGAGCATACCTATTTTTTGTAAGTCGATGAGTAATTTGTAAGCATGGGAGGTATATAAATGGATTTATTTGGTCATGATTAAAATTTTGGTCGACAAGATACATTTGTGGACTTTTTATTTTTATGGTTGAGTTTAAACTTAGTTGGCCTCCTTAATTTGGTTGGTCTGTTTGGTCGGGGTACTTTATTTGTAAAAAGGGTCGATATGTAAATAGTCGATTTGGTCTAGCCTTTAAAAATTGTTCGGCTCTTCATTTTTGTTGCCTCCGTCAATATTTGTAATAAGGTCTTTTGAAAAAGGGGTCAAAGTAATACTTGGTCGTACATCGATGGAATTACAAATGTTTGGTAGATATCAAAATTTTGGTCGATGTCCATTCTGGTCGAAGGGATCCTCATTTTTAAAATTATGGGTAATATTTCATTTTAGTCGAGCTTAGCCCATTGTTATTTCAATTCAGTTCAATCAAATTCTATGTGGTCTCCTAGAAGCATGTAATTAAGATAATGGAGTTATGTTGATGTGACTCTTTTGTAAATTATGAAGTTAATTAAAGAGGGGCTTAAATGTGAGTCTCTTTTGAGGCAGGCGATCCCCTCCATTTGATGTAAATAAAGTTGGTTTCTTGCCAAACTTCATAAGTCGAGTCAATTTAAGTCAGTTGAACTATAAGTAGTTGATCATCATGCAAAAAAATAGGCATCACACAGTCTTGCAGGTATTTCAAAAGACAACAATGGAATTCAAGAAAATATCATTCACCTACATAGCAAAGCGCTCCAACGAGACATGATGACAATGTGCTTAAACCAATCAGTATGGAAATGCTGAAACTGTTCCTCGGTCATGACCTCAGAAAGCTAGAAGACAGAGAAATGGCATAGAAAGTATAAGAGCCAAAAGGCCCCGCATGCCTGAACCGATGGATATGTCGATCAGATGAGCTAGGGTGAGGCTTTAAACCAAAATACCTTGTTATCGAAAAGGATGATTGACCGTCGTTGTGAGAGGATGAGACTTCTATGGACTACTTCCAGATCGAAGATGGAGGTTGAAGAGTAACCAGTCATAGTAGAGCCTTGTACACATGACTTTTGCTATCAAGCTGGCGGCTATTGCGGTTGAGTTACCTATGCATACCGGTATGCATGGTTGATGCACAATGAGGACTACTTCAGCGGTAGCAGAGACCCAGGATGTTGATGCATATTTCTTTGTTCTCTTTAGGACAAAGAAATGTTTTGTTTGTGGGGGAGATGTAGAGGGGGCCACTTGACCTCCTAAATGTCACCATATTTGTATAAGTAAATAGTTAAAGAGATATTAACAAATGCGTAGTTGGATCGGGTACCACCGCTCCAACCTCTCTCATAGTCTATAAATAGGAATAAAATATAATACATCATTGGATTGGACGTCCCTTCTCAAAGTAATTTTCTTTGATGGTTCACAACAGGATTTGAACCCGAAATTTGACGATAGAATCCGATGTTTCATACTGATGTGTTGGAAGACAATCATTGAGAAGTAAAACGATTAGGAAATTTTTTAGGGCCATCAAATTTTCGACACATTTGGAGTCGGTTTTTCGACGTCAAGGGTGTTGAATATCCAACACGTTGGAGTCATTTTTTTGACATCTAAGGTGTCGAATATCCGACACTTTGGAGCTGATTTTTCGGCGTATATGTGTATAGAATTCGACACTTACTCCGTAGGTTTTTCAACGCATAGGTGTCAGATATTTGACGTTAATTCGTAGGTTTTTTTGAAAGAAAATAATGTCAAATTTGAAAAATTTGAAATTGTTGGTCCCATATTTCCAATAGTAACTATGTTCAAGGCGTCAGATATACAACGACGGGGCCATTATAAATTTAAAATTTTTTAAACATTTCGACATGTTTGTTGTAGAAATGATGGATGATTTGCGAAAATTATTTATTCCTCCATGGACGTTTTTAGGAATTTTTTTATTCTTCAACAGACGGTTGTGGGATTTTTTTTTCTTCGACAGACAGTTTGCCGGGATTTTTTTATTCTTCGACTTCTCTTTGTTTGAGAAAATTGTGATGTGTGGAACTAGATTTTTTAAGACAACCGGTTATATTCATTCATATAGTTTGTGACAAAATGTCAAATAGAAATATTCCGGATCCAAATGAAAACAACCGACAATTGCTTGCTAGTCTATGGGATGCAACGAAATGAAGGGGTGATGGCAAATTTTATTGTCTGTGTACTCAATGCAAGGATTTAAGAGGAGAAGAATATTGATCTCAACAGCCACAAAACATTGCAGGGAACATGGACACGCTAAGGGGGGGGACGAATATTGTCCATTTGTAGGTTTAGCATTATAAAGTTTTTTATATTCTTTGTTTTGGTAATTGTATGTATTATTTTTATTTTTCATATATTAATGTATAACTATTGATGTTTCCATGTATGTATATTAAAGGAAAGACACCCTACAACATATCGTCCAGAGGAAGTACTTTCAGAACAAGTTCAGAATCGGGATCATGGAGTGTGTATGTTTAATGGAGAACAAGTGAATGATCATATTGAACAAGATGATCATACTAATAATGTAGTTGAAGATGATGGTACAAATACATTGATCCATGATTCATTTAATGTTAGAATGGATGTTGACAATGATGATGATAATGAAAATGATGATGAATTTGATGATGTTCACGATAGACCTCTTCTCGATAAGGCATATGAACCCTTCTATGAAGGATCCAAAACAAATCTTCTCTCTGTTGTATTGTTGATAATGAATTGAAGGTTATGAATGGTCTTTCAAACATTGCAATCACACGGATGCTAAGGTATGTAAAATAATCCATCACATATATAGGATCGTGATAAATTTTATCT
>LPNX010287068.1:279598-282098 GCA_001517045.1 Pseudotsuga menziesii
ACCTCTTATGGATGAGCTATTGAAGTTATGGAATGGAATCACTATGTATGACATATCTATACTAATACAACAAAGTAAATTTCAATTCCATGCAATGGTTGTATGGAAAATACACGATGCCCCTGGGTTAACTTCATTTTGTGGTTTGTATTTTTAAGTTCCACTTTAATTGCATTTAATTATATGGAGTAGTTAGAATAGTTTATATATGAATATATTTTACATAGATATTCCATATCTAAATATTGTAGGTCTTCAGACAAAGGGTAAATTTGCATGTCCAGTTTGTGGTCCTAAGATAAAATTGTGTCGTTCAAAAAGTTTAAGAGAGGAGGTGTTTGATGAGTATAGGCATTTCCTCTGTAAGAATCATAGGTATAGAACAACTAAAAATAATATTTTCAATGGGAAGTAGGAGACTACATTAAAAACATGGAGAATGACACTTCACCTTTGGAAGATGCAATACATTATAAATCGTCATCATGGTACGTATGGATCATCGTATATGAATTGTTATGTATTTTAATTTTGATTGTGAGTTGTTTACTGTAGTGGGCATATTTGATTTATAATGTAATTTATTTATAAACTAATATTCATGATGTCCATCATGATCATGAAGGAATTAATGGGCTTCCACGAGGAATGAAAAGTTATCCTATTCAATTCAGCAAGTTGCCCTACTATGAGTACCTACAAATTGCTCATTTGTTTGATACAATACATATTGGAAAGAATGTTATTGAAACATTATGGTGAATACTGGAGATAAGGAGGGAGAAAGATAAATTTTTGAAATCTTGCAAAGACATTCAAGAAAGAAACCATGCAATGAAAGACGTCATCCACTTTCATGGCAACGGAGACCAAGTTAATATAAACTCAATTCCATGGATGTTTATGGAGAAACAAAGCAATGTTCTCAAAGAAGTAATGTAAAAAATTAAATTTCCAAATGGATTTTGTGTGAACTTAAAGAATATATCATAACCAAAAAAAGTGATTTTGCGGGGGTTAAAACACATGATTGGCACATCTTCATCAAGGTAATTATTATTATTATTATGTCCATATAATTTTTTTTTTCATTTTACTGCGTATATTTGTTTCTTCTTGTTTGTATACTCTTTGTTTAATAAATGGCGTGGTTTGTATATTGATACAATATTTTCTACCTCTCTCTCTCTTGGACAACTTTGAAAACAATGTCAAACAAGTTATATATAATCTTGGTAAATACATGAGGCAACTAGTGATTACTTGCATGTGCTTAGTGTTTCTTTAATTCTCCGTATAATTTATAAAAAAAAATTGTGCACTATTTCGTCATATGTAATTTAATGTTTTTCTTTTGTTAAATATCGTTATTGGTTTGCGTCACTTGTAGATGGTTGACATGTAAATAAATCCATAAAGAAGATATAAAGTATTGGAGGAGAGAAATTCCTCATCTCATGTGTGAAATGCAGAAGCATCTACCTTCAGCATTTTTCAATGCATAGGAACACTACCTCATACACCAAGTTGAGGAGATTGAGTTGTGTGGACCTATGCACTCAAGGTCCATGTGGATGGTTGAGAGGCACTTGAAATTTATGAAGGGTTTGGTGAGACAATGAGCACATGCTAAGGGTTATATAATGGAAGGATATATGGTATACCAAAACATGTTGTATGTTAGTGAATATCTTCCTATTTTAGTGTCAAAGCTCAATTTATGTCGCATTTGTGATCCGGACTCCAATAACAAATTTGAAGGGGAACAACTGAAGGGGAAAGGTAGATTGAGGAAGCTGAAAGGTAATTATTATCTAGTGGATGTTTATTATATCATTCATAATCTAATTGTATTTTCTAGTTATTTCTTCAATTAAGAGCATATACTTTGTTCAGGATATTTACACATGTCTTTCATTTTAATGGTTATTATCATCAAACAGTTGGTCGAGAATGGGATGTAATTCATTTATACATCACAAGCAATATTGACTGGATGAATGTATGGATTGAACGATGTGAACAATCAGGTCATAGAATATCATGGGAAGGTGTGGCTTCATTGGTAAAAGCAGCACAACGCAATGGAGATAGAAATCTAACAGAAAGGGAAATCGATTTGGAATATGGTTTAAAAGATAAAATGGAAAGAATATTAATCAATCTATCTAAATATTTTATTTTGCAAATTACATTTTGATGTACATGTTGTTCTTTTCCATGTATTGCTGCATAAGGACTGAATGGTTGTGTAATATTTTCATGTAATTCTTATTATAGGTAAAACACCATAAGGATATGGTCTGCAATGGAGGTAGATATCGGATCAAAAAATTGGATGAAACAAAGAAAACATTTGATTATGGGATATCTGTTGTCTTTGAGGTGACCAATGTTTCATCTAGAAGTGATAAACATCAAGAAGTATCAGAAAATTGATACTATGGGTATTTGGAAGATATTATATAGTGTGACTTTAAATCCTTTAAGGTAGTTCTAT
>LPNX010287068.1:284598-294763 GCA_001517045.1 Pseudotsuga menziesii
CATGACCATCATCATCGTCGTCATCCTCATCAACATAATCATCACCATCATCATCATGTTCATCATATTCATCATCATCATCATCATTATCCTCATGATCATCATCATCATCATCATCATCATCATCATCATTTTCATCGTCATCATCAAAATCGTAATCATCATCATCGTCGTCGTCGTCATCGTCATCATCATCATCTTCATCATCATCATCGTCATCATCACACATCATCATCTTCATCATCGTCTTCATCATCATCATCGTCATCATCACACATCATCATGATCATCATCTTCGTCATCATCTTCATCATCGTCGTCTTCGACGGTTATGTGTAGGATATTCGATGCTTATGCGTAGGATATTCAATGGCTATGTGTCAGATGTGGGGCGCTAGTTTGTGGGGTTTTTCGACAGGTGTGTAGTCAGATTTTCAACACTAGTTCGTAGGTTTTTTTGAAATAAAATAATGTCATATTTGAAATTGTTAGTCCCATGTCATCAACATCATCATTGTCATCATCATCATCAACATCATCATCATCGTCGTTGTCGTCGTCGTCATCTTCATCGTCGTCGTCTTCATCGTCATCATCATCATCATCGTCTTCGTCATCATCGCCGTCATCATCACACATCATCATCTTCATCATCATCGTCGTCATCATCACACATCCTCATCTTCATCATCATCGTCATCATCATAAGGATATGGTCATCATCATCATCAACATCGTCATCATCATCATCATCATCATTATATATCATCATCATCATCATCAAGAGCGTCATCATGATCATTATCATCATTATCATGAACATCATCATCATCATCATCATCAAGAGCGTCATCATGATCATCATTATCATCATCATCATCCTCATCATGATGATAATCATCATCAACATCATCATCATCATCATCATCCTCATGATGATGATAATCATTGTCATCAACATCATCATCATCATCATTGTCATCGTCGTCATCAACATCATAATCATCATCAACATCATCATCATCGTCATTGTCATCATCATCCTCATGATGATGATAATCATCATCAACATCATCATCACCATCATCATCATCTTCATCATCATCCTCATCATCATCCTCATCATCATCATCGTTATCCCCATGATGATGATGATGGTCATCATCATCATCACCATCATCATCATCTTCATCATCATCGCCATCATCATCATCGTCATCCTCATGATGTTGATAATCATCATCAACATCGTCATCGCCGTCATCTCATCATCGTCGTCATCATCATCATCTTCATCCTCATGATCATATTCATCATTAGCATCGTCGTCGTCATCATCTTCATCATTATCATCATCGTCGTCGTCGTCATCCTCATGATGATGATAACATCATCATCATCAACATCATCAGCATCATCATGATCATCATGATCATCACCATCATCATGATCATCACCTTCATATATTTCATCAATCATCGTCGTCATCATGACACATCATCATCTTCATCATCATCATCGTCATCCTCATGGTGATGATAATCATCATCATCCTCATCAACATCATCATCACCATCATCATCATCTTCATCATCCTCCTCATCCTCCTCATCGTTATCCCCATGATCATCATCACCCCCACCATCATCATCATATTCATCATCATCGCCATCATAATCATTGTCATCCTCTTATTGATGGAAGAAAGGAAACTGAATAACCAAAACCATATTCATCATAATCATCATCATCATGAAGACGACGACGACGATGATGAAGACGATGACGACGACGATGTTGACGATGATGATGAAGATGATGATGATGATGACAACGATGAGGGTTCCTCTTGTAGGTTGGGTGGTTGGGGAAGTATGATGTATTTGTCCCCATCCAAATTCAAAACCCATGACCAAATGTACATGACACATACAACAGTGTCAGAATTTCAATTAATGAAAAACGTTACATAGATTCTTAAACATATATATTATTGTGCATAAAATTAGATGAATAGATCATTAAATAGTTAATTACACATCCCAAAGTAGTGAGGCCTCTCATTGAAAATTTGGGGATTTTTTATTATTAACAACTTTTCATATGAATGGTAAAGTATCATAACATAAATACTATGATTTATCTAAATTCATTAGAAAATACTCAATCTTATTGAACATAGGTACATGCAAGATTTATATGCCCAAGAATGGAAGACAAGGATTATGGTTTACCATCACCTTCAATGCATAAAGGTAAATGGAAAATATTTGATGTTTAATTATTTTGGAAAGGTTTTAATGTAAATAGTTCCACAAGTATATGTTTGATTTTTATAATCAAGAGATAGTTATTTCAAATAAATTGAAATTATGACCTTGATTAATTATTATGATATAACAATATACAAACACTATAATTCATTTTCTTATACTTAGTATGTTTAGATAAAAAGATGCCACAACTCACAATTTTTTTATTATAATCTTTATATGGAAACTCCTAGTTAATTGTACTTAAATATATGCAAAATATTAAACAATGATTGATTATGAAAGCAAGTCCTTTTTATGCCAATAGACACTTTTGATCTTAATGCAAATTTCTATATAGTTTATTAAATGATTATGTTATAATATAGAGTTTACACTTTAATGGTTAATGAGTCTAATGGTTTAGATCTCTCACAAATGATTTGCCACAACTTATTAGGAAATGAAATGATGTTGGAAAAATATCATATGCAATAATTACATATAATCAATAATATGAAGGATTGATTTAATCCTATCTTAATTAGGAAAAGACAACTAAATGATGACCACATTAGAGGTTGGTGGTTTATGCAGTTTAATGCCCAATAATCTAGAAATTGCCATTACAACTTTTAGAACTCTAGCACCTGCAGAAATCGCCATTACAACCTTTAGAATTCTCGCGCCTGCATAAATTTCGAATACAGCATTTAGAACTCTCACCCTTGCGGAAATTGTTGCGCGTTTGTGTCTAGAGGGAGATTGTTGCGCGTTTGTGTCCATCTTTTGACCCTCCGACGACGAAGAAAATGAAGGTACCCCAATTGTTTGAAGGTTATTCAATCTTAGAACCTAGAAAATGAAGCATGGATTTCATGGTTTAGGGTTGTTACTATGGAAAGAATTCATAGGACTACAGTCTTGGTGGGAAAAAAATTATTTTCAACTTTCATAATCAACCCTTAATTGCTTCTTATGCACCTAGATTTGAGAAAGGGTTGATGCTTGATGGTTTTGGGTTGGTCCAGAATGCCATTTCAGGGCTAAGTTTGGGTCTGAGATATGTTTGGTAAATCGCTAGTTGGGTTCATACCTTATAAATAACCCTCTTCGTCACTGTTTACATGCCTATATTTGTGAAATATGTTGCTTTCCACCACTGTCCATGTCCAGAATCATTTCAAAATGGACCAGATTTCCTTTTTTGATGCATAGAGTTCCTTCAAATATATTTTAGACTTGATTCTAGGGATATTTATGCCCAAGGGACCACATAATCAGACAACAACAAGAACAATGCCCTACTTCATTTTGATTTTAAAATTTTTAAAAATATTTTGCAAATATCCAAGGATTCATTACTAATTTGATCTATTAGAGCAGTTCATTGAATGAGTTTGATTTTAGCTTAATGATACTAGAATGATAATATTTCCCTCACGGTCCAAGATCATGGTAGTATCACTCCTGCATGATGTCTCGCCCTTATTGTCCCTTTACTATTTTTTCCATATTGCCCTAACAGGCTTCCCTACATCCCTGTTCTTCCCTTTACTTTCTTTCATGTCTTGCTCCAAATAACTTGTAGGCTCAGGCTTATTAGTTGTTATACTACACTGTTATTATAGTTGAGTGAGATTTCTATTGTAGTGATGACCGAGATATATTATGGGTTACATGGACAATAAAGTAAATTCATTGTCATCCTCATAGAGGAAAGGACAATAAAGGAAAGTCAAAGGCTATTAGAGGCCAATAGAGGAAAGGAAGATGCTATTAGAGAAGGTTACCCTTATTCAGCACCCACAAAAACATAGGTGATAGGGGTAAACAGAGTTTGGGGGTGTGACATCCTACCCTTGGGTGTATATTAGATGCACCCAAGTGTGAAATCGAAAAGAAGGAACACGTACCCTAACCACTAGGGATTTTACAGAAAACTTAGAATATAATTCAATATAATTATAAAATCCCTAGGTTAGAAAGCAACTCGAACCTAACCCAGTATTTTCCAAATTGTATCGACAATAGAGATTTTCCAGAAGTCTGCCAAATGTTATGGATTTCTTCTTTCATGTTTTTTATTATAAAAACCTTTTATTAGAAATCAACTTGAACCTAACCCAATAATTTCCAAATTTTAGTGATAAAAGATATTTTCCAGAAGTTAGTTTGTTTGGATGTTAAAATATAAGAAAAGCACATAAAAGTAACAACTGGAAGATTGAGAATATTAAACGTTGGAAAGGACACAACTATCATTTAATTTTTCTCTCTTCCTACTGCCACCTATATTAATTAATGAATATAATCCATATCAGCGTTAAATAACTCTTATGTCATGTTTTTAGGTTTAGGGCACAATTAGTACATTTTTTCCCAGGTATCAGGCATCATTGTGGTGAGAAGAAATATGTATGTGCTCCCCTCTCAAAAAATAAAAAATAAAATAGAGGTTAGATGGATAGGGCATATAGACATCCTCTGATAAATTATCACTAGTTGCAGTATTCTGTAGGAGAGAAAGAACACAACTTTCTTGAAAGCCACTGAAGTAAAAAAGAAACTTGGGGACCTGCCTTTGATAAGAGATTCAATGCTTCTAAAAAGGGAGAAAATAGAGGAATATTTGTAAGCTTAGAACCTTGTGGAGGCATCAATTTTATAACCTTACCATTTTTTTCGAAAGAAAAAAGATAAATTGGCTAGTAGTAATATATGTGAATGATAATGAAGATCAAGTGACTAGCTAATGGAAGAAGCACTAGGATCTCTAAAAATTTGAAGAAGGGTTATTCACAATAAGGGTTTGACAAGATATAATTGTATTATTTATGCAAGATTACATTGAGGGGTGGTTGAGATGTTTTTTAGAAAAAATTACTCATGCCCCTCAAACACAAAGATTTGAAAGACAATTAAAATGGTTAGGGTTTACTAGCCATCATCTTTTCTATTTAAAGAATGACTTCATTAAGGAGTGGTGGTCCATCCACCAGTTGTATCTTCAAAATTTGTAAGTATAGATGTTGAATCAATTCCTTAGTTTCTTTCATCTTATCATGTTTAATAAAACCTTACAATATGAAGTGTTTAATTTGAACCATTGGGTGAATCTTACCAACAAATTCTACTTTAGGGACTAGGACTGTTGGTTTTAGATGAAGGGAATTTCCCATGCAATAAGGACACCAACATAATCCATGCTCTTTCCTAAATACATACGAGGAGATGGGTGTTATTGTCATGCACCCTTTTTCAGAACAATTTTAAAGAGCTCTTCAATCTTTTGAGGTTGGTAAGGCCTAATATTTTATTTTTGAACTCTTTTCAAGCCTTCTTCAGCCAGTTGATCAGTATCATTACTGCAACTAAGAGTCATCCAAAATTAATGTACCAGGGGCATGTTCAATATATAGTGGAGAGAATCTTCTCTGAAGTGCTGGGTTATGCACTACAGAGTAGCACTGAAGAGGTTAAAACATTTACAATTGAGTATACAACCCTTACTAGGAAGCCATATGTACAAATTTCTTATGTCACGTTTTTGCAAGTTTATATATATATATTGAACATATTCATCTTAATATCCTCAAGGCCACATTCAACCTTGGAAGAGATTCAATATGTATTCAACATGAAACCTAGTAGAACCTATTTCCCATGGAATTTTGAAATGCATTCCTCCCAACTATCATTATGAAATTGATTAGGATACCCCAAGATGTCCAAGAAAACAATTAGAATCTTCTTTGAAGTGTTGGGTTATGCACTACAAAGTAGCACTGAGGAGGTTAAAACATCCACTCTACAGGATCTCCAAGAACTAACATCATTATTTGTACATTACTATAAAGGAGATGTACTAGAATATTTTCATGTACTTGTTGATTTCACCATTAAGTTGAACATAAATGACAAATAGATAAGAGCACTAAGAAAGCTACAACACTTTGTAGGAAATCGAATGAGTAGAGATATAATGTCTACAGCAATCTGCATACATCCTTCACTTGAATGATGTTAGTTCTTGGAGATCTTGTAGAGTGGATGCTTCGTTGCACTATAGGTTCCAATTATTTACGTTCCTCATTAGATGCTTCACTATATGAATCATATATGGGGTCCCCAAAAATATGATTATTGATTTCAAATATAACATCCAACTCTTCATAAAATGGATAAATGGATGCATTTTCCATCTCATCATCAAACAAGGGTTTTCCTACAAAATATTCCTCATCAGAATCTCAACAATATGAACCATCTAATTCAGATTCTTGGGATGAGGTAATATAATAGGAGAATGGGTTCTTTCTTAAATAAGGCCTTCTTCAAAGGAATCTTCATGGATTTTTTCAAGGTCTTGATTTTGTGGAGGGTAAACTGGATCCTCAAAATATTCCTCATCAAGAATAGGATCCCATATCTTGTATAACAACCTGATAATATTTACAATTGAGTATACACCCTTACTAGGAATCCATATATACCAATTTATTATGTCACTTTTTTGCAAGTTAAGATATATATTGAACATATTCATCTTAATATCCTCAAGGGCACATTCAACCTTGGAAGAGATTCAATTTGTAATTCAACATGAAACCCAGCAAAATCCTATTGCCCATGGAATTTTGGAATGCATTCCTCCCAACTATCATTATGAAATTGATTAGGATACCCCAATATGTCCAAGAAAACCATTAGAATCTTCTTTGAAGTGTTGGGTTATGCACTACAGAGTAGCACTGAAGAGGTTAAAACATCCACTCTATAGGATCTCCAAGAACTAACATCATTATTTGTCCATTTCTATAAAGGATATGTAGTATAATATTTGCATGGACTTGTTGATTTCACCATTAAGTTGAACGTAAATGATAAACAGAGAGGAGCACTAAGCAAGCTACAACACTTTGTAGGAAATCAAATGAGTAAAGATATAATGTCTGCAGCAGTCTGCATACATCCTTCACTTGAATGATGTTAGTTCTGGATATCTTGTAGAGTGGATTCTTGGTTGCTCTATCGGTTGCTTCTTGGAATTTATAATAAAATTGGCCCAATATCCTGATTCGACCGTGAGGTTCTTAGTTCAATGGAAATTGGGTTAGGTAATACTTGGCCATTAATGGACAATCATGAATCTTATGGTTTATTCTTGGGTATGGAAGCAAGTACTAGGTATTTTGATGTCCTCCATTTTTTATTGGATATTTTATGTCAATTGTCACCATGTCTGATTTTTGTTTGCCCCTCTTACATTTAACATGAGAAGATGACCTTTGTGGTTTAGACAGTTGGTTAGCTTTAGAATTATTTCCTGGTGTGAGTTATCTTTGATGTTTCCTTTCCCTTTTTCCATCCCCTTGGTTTAAAAAATCAAACTGTTCTTGGTATGTTTGTAGACTATTTCTCTTGATTTGACTAAAGCTCCTAGTACATATAATAGACTGTTCTATTGGTAGAGCATGTTGAATATTAAAAAGGCTTAATTTATCCCCAGACAGTTATAGTGAACCTATATGTGGTGTTGAAGAAGCTAACCTCAACCTATTTGATGATGGAGTAGAGAAGGACAAATTCGGGATTCTCTTCTTGAAGCCTTTTGTATATGCTTAATAATCTCAACACAAACCAATTGATGCCTCTCTCAAAGAGGCCTATAAGACTACAATTTGTTTCAAACCTCAAGTTTTTGAAAACGAAAACAATATATTACACAAATGATAAGAAATAGTAAAAGATCAACAAGCATTAGTGTCACTTGAAACATAGATCATAGAATCTAATGATAAAGAAGACGATGGTGTTCTTGTTGACAACATTAGGTTAATCTATGCCTCCTTGATGAGTGATCAAAAAATGATAAGAACTTGGGTCGAAGTTGGAGGTGAACCAAACCATTTGCTAATTTTTCTCCAAGTGGAAAGAGAGGAAAGGTACAAAGTCCATTCAATTTTAATATGGTTGGTTGGAGAAAAATACTTTGTCATATTGATCAAAGTAGAATACAAGCCATTTAATGCCACGCTATTAGGAAATTGACAAGAGAATAGCACAAGATGAACAACATTAGCATCACTTGAAACACATATCATAGAAACTAATGATAAAGAGAAAAGGCAACAATCTCTTTAGGTAAGTGTTTTGAGCCTTGTCTCACTATATTTAGAAGAAAATTTCAAAGGATTCATCAAATCATTCAGGAAGGCATGATACAGTTAATTTAGGAGCCTTTTGATTTGTGCGGAATATCCTTTTTTGGTTCTTTCTACTATGGGATTGCCTTATGGTTTCCTTAGGGTTGAAAATTAGTATGGGAAAACAAGTTAGCATTTCCTTAGGGTTGTAAATTAGTATGGGAAAACAAGTTAGCATTTACTTAGGGTTGAAAATTAATATGGGAAAACAAGCATCATCATGACAAGCTAAAAGGAATAAATCAACAAATATTACAGACTGATATAAATGTATTTAAAACATTCTTTTCATTCCTGAATGTGCCAAGTAGAAAATCTGGAAATGTCAGCTCTTCACCACCATGTATTAGATATATATATATATGATTGTTGTAGGTTACCACTGGGAAATATGCCTCCAAGAATTCCTGTAGCAGTCGGTCTGATTTTTCCATTATTGTGGAATCTCCCAACTCTGTTCAAGTTAGCGTTGCCTTAGGGTTGAAAATCAATATGTTAATGTTATACAATAAATTACTCTCCAATATTGTCTTATATATGGGATGGAACATTGTAAAATAATTTTTCCAAATCAACACTACCTTCTAGGGTTCCATATTCATCTACAATGAAGAACTTGTGACATGAAGATACATACTAGTTCGACATAAAATTGTGTTGTTTTGAGCAGTATGGGTGAAAAATAGAAGACTACAAATCAATGGTAACTTAGGGATAATATTCATTATAAAAATACCTTTGGGTAGGCATAATAGGGAATCAATTCATCCTCCATTGGAGTCCAACCATTCATCTCTCTCCCCTTCATTCGTAGGTCTCAAAATATTTACTTTGGAAAAAAAGTACTTATACAGTTCGATCAAAGCCATCAACTGTGCAAGATGTTGAAAGTAATGATATTGTTTCATGTTTCATTTTTGTTGTCAAAATGAATATTGAAAAGTTAGGAAGTACCAAAGCTAGTCATTATGTGCACGTGGACTTAATGTAGGGAGAGAAGTCATGTCTATTTTTTTGTTCTTGAATGGGAGCAATGATGAAACCAAAATAGTGGTTTATAGATGGATATTTAATAACCATGGGAAGATTCATGAGTTAGTCATAAGACATTCCAGTGTACTGTTGATTAAATCTGCAAATATTGTTGTTGAAATGGGGTTAGGCTAGTAATAAGAACACTTGCATATCCAAATACACAACCACCATAATCGCTCCAACATTCTACATGTCATCATACTTTCTATATGTGATGTATGTTCCTAACATATTTCCAGACGTGAAAGCATTGGTGACCAAGCATAGTGCCCATCCATGTATATTTCCAAATCCATTAGGAACACACATTTATAATACATTATATAGATATTTGTGAGCATATCATAGTGCCCATGTATAACATGATATTTTGTGAGCCTACCCAATACATGTTAGGAAAAGGAAATGCAAGCAATAAGTGAGAATGGAGATTTGTATGTAACTAAAAGAGGGGCATACATTAGAATTTTTTAGAATTTCCAGTGTACTGTTGTAGGATTGCCACTATGCAAATAAGGCATTGAATTGATAGTCACAATCCCATTAGTATGATAAATTATGGGAGAGAAAAAAATCCCTACACAAATATTAACCAATAAGTATGGTTTTGGTGTATCATTTGGAGAATAACATCCTCTAACAATAGTTGTTATTATGACTCTTAAAGGG
>LPNX010287068.1:303510-344595 GCA_001517045.1 Pseudotsuga menziesii
AAAAGGATACTGAAGGGTCGAATCCGTGCGATCTCAAGGAATATGGAAGGCCAGGAGTCATATGAGTCGGATCCAAGTCAAGGAACAGTCCAAAAGGATTTGGATTTATGCACACATCCCGATGTATGCGACTATCGAGGGAATATCCGCGTATGTACGCGGTTATCGGGGAAAAAGCCGCGTATATCAATATTATAATGTTTTTTGGGGATGATTAAGGTAACATCAAAAGATATAAAGTGGTCCAAAGGGGTTAATGAGTCTGCAGCGGGACAAGGGAAGGCCATACAATGTGTGATTCACCTAGTGTGGTGAAATCCGCTATAACAGTATGAGCACCATCCAATGATTCCATATATGGAGTGGAAAGCCCTAGTGGAAGATGGAAAAGAGAAGGGCCTAAGAAAATCAAGAAAGATACCACCAGCTGGAACAGGGAGGTATTCAATACATTCCAAAATGTAGTGGTAAGCCTTATTATTACTAGTTTTTATATCAAATTTGGTACATCAAATAACTTATTTAAAAACTTGATTAGGCTCTTGGACACATCTGAGGCCACCAAGGCAAGAATTGAAAAAATTGGCCAACACAAGCTTGGGCTTGGTGGTTACTCAAACTTGGCTTCTCGATATGTAAGTATCACAAAACCTGAATCTGCATCCAAATATCATACAGATAATTATTTTCGTTTTGTTCTGGAAAAAAATGTAAAATTAATGACATCATGCAAATATGAAGGCTGACTGGTTCAAAGAATTGCCTAGTGCGGATTACATGAAGCTTGGCTTCGAAGAGGGATTTGACGCCATTGTTGAACACCGGAGAAGCTTGTCTGGGCATACTGCACGATCTTCTACTAATCCATCTGGTGCGTAGGTATGTAAAAACTATATAGTTTAACGATAATTTATTAATGCTAGTCATGCAATTTATTCCTTATAAATAAATTAACATAAATTATTTATTCCTTTTTTAGCAGGAAAGTAATGATCCCACTCATGTAGAGGATGTACATGACCAACCAGACAAAGATCATGCTTTGATTCCTGGCAATGAATTTGTTAATATGCTACTATTTTTTATAGACCATTGCAGATGATGAACATTAATTCTAATTCTACTTAATTCAACTTAGAGCATGTAGATGTAGATAACACTGAATAGGTTGGGCCTGTATAAGATAATGTTGAACATGCTGATGTGCCCATGGTAGGTAAAAACACACATTCGTAATGTTTTTCTAAATGAATTACTTGTATTTATCAAAATATAAATATATTAATGAAAGATTTTGACATTATTGCAGAAATTCATCGCCCCTCGCCGGAAGTTCAACCTTGCGAGTAGACTAGTAGGGAGACCGAGGATCAGATTCCGGAAGATGTGACTCTAACTAAATATTTAAAGAGAAGAAAAGTAAAAATGAAGTGACTAAACAAATTTTTAGTAATTCTTAATTTATAATAAAAACAAAATTCATGGTTTTTTCCTCTGTTTCATGAATGAATGTTTAAATGAATGCTTTAATGAATGGTTTACTGAATTTTTTTTCTTCCATTGACTAAATGAATGGTTTAATGAATGGTTTTTTCAGCTGTTGAATGATTGAATGGTTTAATGAATGATTTAATGAAAGCATCTTTCAACTATTGAGTGAAATAATTTGCAGTATATGCATTGTTATTTGCATTGTAGATGCATTGTTATTTGGATTGTGAAATAGTGAAATAAATTGTTGTTTGCAAGTATATGCATTGGGTTTGGGGAGTTGAGAGTGATGTGAGGGGGGGGAGGGACCATAAGATCTTCCAACTTCACGTGGTTGGTCTTGTTTAGTAGAGAATATTAAATTATTTTCGAAACAAAGAGGAGCTCAATGAATGGTAATGAAGAATACATTAAAAAACATCAATTTCTATAATTTTAGTGTATAATTTTCATTATTGGTATTTTACTCCTCCATTGGAACTTGTTACAGATAGCGTTGAGAAACATTTCCATAGTTAAGAGGCAATAAATGGCATTTTGATGAGATCGATGGACTTATTTACATAGTGTTTTTGGTTATCCATGTTTTATTAAGTGATATATTCCTAACAATTAATTTACTTGAATAGTTGAATAGTATTGTAATTTACATTGTAATAGAATTGTATTTATTTAGATTGGTTTTGTTATTTTCATAGACAAACATAAATTTATTTGATGGGTCCTAACATGAAACTATTGCAATAGGACAAAATATGAAGTATGTTGAATGATGTTTTGAAAGGTAAAGCATAAGAAGACAGTGTGAAGATCCACAAATCAAGGTATAATTATGTTTTCTTTTGTTTGATTGAGCTATGTATTGGGTATATATGCATGTGCACACACATACATTTATTTGATGATGATGATTACTATACATTGAGGCGAACATTGTTCTATCTGATCTTAATAACTACCTTAAAAATTTTGATTTATCAGGATAACTATCCCCTTAGTAATACTTTATCAATTCCATATAGCTATGAATTCCATATGTACATAAAAATATATGGGAAATGGCCATTTGTCGTTGAACATATGGCTATGAATTACATTTTATTCATTCTTCTTTATGTTTGAACATTGAATCACCCAAGTAAAACTTATATGCATGTGCATGACAATTAATTGAAGGATCATAAGAGGGAACACTAATTTCTTTGTGGGTGAGTCCTGTTTTCTTTCTTTTTATTTTAAATCTAAATTCTAAATAAGGACTTATTTTTTCATTTCAAATTACACCACGATATCTTCCACTTGTACCCACGTCCTCCATAAAGCAATGATGGATGATGACAAGTAGAAGCAAACCCCAACCTCCAAAAGCCCATAATATGCAATGTTTCACCATGTCCACAAAAGTGTCCAAGAGAAGGCCTATCCAAACTGGAAGGAAACCTAAACTTATGTTGTGTCTCCCATAAGTCACCTTCAAGAAAGATCCCCCTCCAATAATATTCATATAGCAACAAAAAAACAACTTCTAAGAGATATCAGTATCTATATATCAAATGGAGTGATCCAATACTCAATTAATATAGAAACAAGGCCTTCGTTGAGTGAAAAGTATCCTACAGGGCTGAGTGCTTGCTGAAAGAAGACTTTCAATGGTGTTCTCAATCCTATGTAGACATAGTTGAAATACCTCGTAAATGGAACTGGATTCCTCTAAGGATGACTTATGTGCATTGGATAAAAAATTTTAAGCCTCATGTGATATATAGAGGAGCCTTTATAACACATCAATGTTGCCATACTTCTTCATTGCTGAGTTTTTTTTTCCTAGATTGTACCTTCATTATGCTAGGAAAGGTGCACAAAACTCTTAAAACATGAGTTAAAGGTGGATTATCCCTCAATGAAAGTGAAGACAAGCTAGTAGGTCCAACACCTCTAAAAAATTCACCCTAAAGTGCTTAAAAATCAACATAATATCCCATGTGAGCTTCCTAGAAATGATCATGTTGAAGTGCTACTGTTGATTCGATGCCAAGAGATAGTTCTTTACTGCTACAAGATGCCCAAGGACACTTTTATAGTAATTTTCTTTACACATATCTCACCCAAACATGGTATTTTGAAACCTATTGTTGTGTTATACCCATTAATTTTCCCTAGATTTCAAGGTTTAGATCCATTCTCATTGATACATCTTCCCAAAAATGGATTACCGCTCACTAGGAGGTCAAATAGGGCTGAGAAATTATTTTAAGGACCAGTATGTGCCCAACAACATAGATATTTAGGGTCATTATTATTGTTCATTACACCAGACTTCTCATAGACATAGATTTACTTCTCTAATATCCACAAAATCTGCCCAGAACAAGGTCAAAGTCATATCAGACTTTCTAGATATCATTGTTTACTACTGATACTTATTATAAAAGTTCCTAGGTCTACGTTTTAGCCACTTTATGTAGGTTTCCAACCGTGGTAATGCTACAAACATAAATATAATTGATTAGAATTAATTTAAAACTCAATAAATTAAGCTTAGCATCAAATGGAAATTTAAGGGAAAAACCTATTAGCTAGAACGGCTTTGGTACCAACATAGCAACATAAGTACTAAATTAACATAAATTAACATATTAAGTGCCTTTCTATTCCTTGAAATCTGCCATTTCCTTATATTCATTTATCTTAATTAGTAGTGTCTTAATTTATCTTAATATGTATATAAACACTATACTGAGTATGTGCCCTACTTGTTTCAAAGGTATTATTGGTATGCTTGATTAGGAAGTGATTCTTTATGAGTTATTTAATAAACAAGCATCATTTCAAGTTACTGAGCGGTTAGTCATGCATATGAAGCTTCAAGATAGGACCTTGATTTTCCTCTATTGTATCTTGCATTTATGCCAGAAACTATACTCTTAATTTCCTATGTGCAAGTTCTCTTCAGTCTCATATCGCTCTCTTATTAGGTTTACAATGTGTATGCATGGTCAAAGGCAGTTGGTTGGTCACCTCACTCACGCTCCATCCAATGAAAAACCTATGAATCGAATGGCCCAATTGAATGAATTGAAGGGACTCAAGAGTGAAATGAGTTTTCATGAATACTGCAAGCTTGATTAAACTATAATATTATAACCCCTACAAGACTTTGATATTTTATGCTTCGGACAATAAGTATTTGTGTCAAGACCTTATGCTAGCCAAATATACAGTCTTACAAGCCTCATCCTCCATATATCCTACCGATCAATTTCCGATCAAAACTGGACATTTTAGTATTCTTTCCCAATCATCATTTGGATTCAACATTCCAAGTCTTCCATTTTATTAAATATTATAGTGATAATTTTTGAAGCTATCATATTTAAAGACAAGAACCACTCTCAACCAATGGAAAACCTCAGAGTGGCAAGGGTCTTGAATATCTTCATTCTTATTGCATATTTATTTTTGTGCTTGTGATGAGTTGAGCTTTATTTTCATCCCATTTTTAGACCCATAATCCACTGTTGGTATTTTTATTCAACTTTGATGTTGGAAAAGGTAAATTGGGTAGAGTTCATCACCATGAGCCTACGTCAAGTTCTTCATTGCTATCCTTTTGGTGATCAAGTGTGCTCATCGCCTTTATTCTTAGTTGCCCAAGTGTCTGCTTAGGCTGTATGTAGTATATATTTGAAATATGAGAACAATGTTCATAGATTACCGATATTCATATAATTCCAGAGGCCTTAAAATATCTTTCAAACTCCCTCGGTGATGTGTACCCCTTGGTAAATCAATTCCTTGATCAATCATAAAGATAATGCTTGGGTACAATTTGTTTAGGTTATTTCTCATCCTCTTCCTATAGTGGATTTTAAGCATTCCATTTTATACCTCCTAGCTGTTCTTCACATGTATAGAATTAGATGGGTTTTAGTGTTTGATGCAAATATCCTGGCTTCGAGGTTCTTTCCCAAGGAAAAAATGTTTTTATTGAAGAAATCCCATTTGCAGCCATGACTTTTGATAATGCTGTGAGCTATAATAGGAAATTAGCTGAAATTTTGATGTTGTACATATATTTAAATAGAACTGTAGTCTAAATCAATTCCTTGCTTGGTTGGTTCTGATATCCTTATGAGTTTATCTGCATTCCATTTCGTAGGCTTAGGAAAGATTAAGAAGGTTACATGGATTCTCATCAAACAATGCTTTCTTGAGGTTTCTGACTCATTGTTCATCTAGGTAGTTACCTAGAAGCTGACAATAATATACACTAAACATAAGAGATTGCTTGTGAAATGCTCTCAATACAGGTATCTGCAGGAAGTGAAATTTATTCCAGTGTGATGGTTTTCAGAACTACCTGTTTCAGCTATGTTGTCTAGACTCTATACTGGTAACAATATTTTTATCCTTGTTTTTTATTGTAAATTAAAATTATAATGTATTATTTTGAACTTTGAACATTATATAGTTGTAACATAGAGTAAAATCCAGTCATTTTACAATACAATAATGCCGAGAAGCAAGCTATCTCATCCAATGTTTTGCCTTTGTGTATAATTTCAAGACTATTCTAAATGTTGGTATTAGGTAAAGAAAGGGATTTCATAATTTTCAACACCTTATAATTTGTGTTGAAATCCTAAGAACAAGAGGTAAACCGTGCTCCTACCCTGGATTACTCTAATGTTATGTCATTGGTTGTGATCTACTTAGAGGTGACAATATCAATAATCGTGTCTATTTTTGAAGTTGCAATTTGACATCCACAAAAGTTGTAACTAAACATTCACTGAATGAGAATGGTTAGCAATCATGCATAACATTTAAAAAATCTGATAATATTTGATTCCTAGTCCTAAGACCTTTTGAACTACAATTTTAGAACCTGGAAATCATGTTCAAGTTAGTGTTGAGTTATTTGAGTTATGTTGATTTATTTGAGTTGTTTGAGTTAAGATCATTCAATTCATTCATCAAGTTAGTCTATTTAAAGGTTGACATAGTAAAAGACCTAACATTAATGTAAGATATTCAATAATGTAATAGTTAAAACTTAGGTTATCTAAGGTTGAATATCACATTTTGTCAGAGCCTCGCAATAAGACATTGAACTTATTAGCCAAAAACATTTGAAATCAAAGGGTAAACTAATTGGTGAATGGAAACCTTTCAAATGAAATTTTTTTTGAAATACATTGGATAGTATGACTGCTGAGTTTTGAATAGGTCATTCATTATATCAATTGAAACATTCTTTTGGTATGAACAAGGATATCAAAACTGTTAGGTTTGGAATATGCTCGTGGGAATATACACCTTTCTAAATCTCCCTAGGGTGCAAACAAACCAATTAGTGCAATGTGCACTAACAACTTCTCTTTAATATTCATACCATTAAAAAATAATTGATCTCTTAGATATATGTCATAAGGTATCTCACCACTATGCTTATGTCAGTCATGCATGCATTGGTGAGGTTGTTATTTAAGAGCACCTTCTAGGAAATTTTCACACTCTAGTACATAATCTAGAGTAGTTAGTGATCCGTGTATTGTTGAGTTTGTTCTTTAGGAGAATATTCTGGGAATTGTTGACACTCTAGTATAGAGTAGTCATTGCTTCATACATTTTGTTAGACTATTTTCCTACAATATGAGGGATTAGGTGGCACTTCATTGAATCCATAATTACCATCCTTGATTTTTTTTCTCATATTAACCCAATCGTTGGGGATTCAAGCAGGGTGCTCCTAGTGATTCAAGAAGGATGAGAAATAATATTTGGTGGTGTTGATCCTAGTCACTTCAAGGGTAAACATCAATATGCTCCTATTACTCGAAATGGTTACTGGAAGGTATGTAATAGAATCATGTTAGTTTTCCAGGTTTAAGATTGACTGTATTTAAGGATAAACACATGCATGCCATGTTCTTTGTATGAGTCATAGTTACTAGTAGGTATGTCATGGGATTATTCTACTCTAATAAATCGATTTTGCTATTTCCTTCAATTTGACATGGGAGACTTCCTCGTTGATGATCAATCAATAGGTCTGCATACAGTCCATCTTCTTCAATTGGGAACATGATTGCTTCTTAAGGAATCTTATGAAAATATTGATGGCATTTTATGAACATTTAGTTGCAGGTTTATGTGCTGGAGGTTGTGTTTCTATTGCAGATTCTGGAACTTCTTTGCTAGCTGGTCCATTGGTAAAGCTTGCAAACCTTTGATCTTTTGGAAATTTCTTGTATAAGTTAGTGGTGTTTTCTAGGTATGTGCACGATAAAAGAATATAAACCACAGGGGTGTGGCACATCTGATGCTTGTATGCTCACGCAATCAATGAATGCTCAATAATGCTCGTTTGATAAATTGATATGCTATCTTTGTAGTATGAAAGATATATAGTTGAATCGATTTCAAGAATTTTCTCAGTATCAAGGACGGAAGGGAGGTAATTTTCTTTCTTTGTTTATTACATTATTTAAGCCTAGCATGTCTAGATGTTGTTCTAATTTGCTATACAAGGCGGGCTCTTCACTTTGTTGCTTCTATGCATTGTTTTGCTGGACTTCCACCCTAGCAATATATGCAATGCTTTATAGACCATTTGTTTCTTTTATACTGAGAAAATATACAGAGGATAATTCCCAAAATTTTCAAGATGGCACAAGATATGTGAATCAAATTGCACTATTTATTTTTACTAAAAGAACTATGTAGGGGCCTGTTATGTGTGTCTTGCGTATTGTGTACGCTTTTATACTGAGAAAATATACAAAGGATAATTCCCAAAATTTTCAAGATGGCACAAGATATGTGAATCAAATTGCACTATTTATTTTTACTAAAAGAACTATGTAAGGGCCTGTTATGTGTGTCTTGCATATTGTGTACGTAATAACCGCCACAATCATTTTCCTGGGTACTATTCATGTTCTATTGATGGATAAATGAAGTAATTTCGCAAGATTGGGTCAACTGAATCTAAGGTCTCTCTTAAGCTTGTTCTAGTCAGGCTAGAAGCATTCAAAGGACAATAGGCCACCTTTTATGTATTGAATTTACCAGTCATTTGGAAAAAGAGGACACTGCATAAAATTTAAATGGTGCAACTCTGTCATCTTTGCAACTAATGGTGCAAATCAGCTTCAGCCAGCCCCGTAACCTAGTTTCTAATTTAGAAACAATATTATAACTTAATACATTGCAACTCTGTTAGCTTTGCAACTAATGGTGCAAATCAACTTCAGCCAGCCCCGTAACCTAGTTTCTAATTTAGAAACTATCTTATAACTTAATACATTGCTAATAAAAAAGGAACAATTTATTAAAACTATTTAAACATATACATAATGTTAAAATAAGGCAGGGACTAACTTTATTTAGTGGCCTCTATTGTTTGATTAGGATTTGTTGTGTATTTCTAGTCTTCCTTCGTTATTTTATTGGAGTTTAAGGCATTGTTTCATGTTGCACTCCCTTAGACTAGTTCGTGTTCCAATATGATTGATTTAATTTGAAGGGAAGTTTATTATCAACTCTGTGGCTCTTCCCAAGTGGCTATAGGTTCCCCTCTCTACTTGTTTTCATTTTGGAGTTGCACAATCCTTTTCACATGATAGTGAATTCTTTTTAAAATCCGTCTTTTGGTAACTCGCAAGACTATAGGGAGGGTTTGATATAACCCAAGATACATACCATTCTACTAGTCAATTTACTCTCTGGTAAGAACCCTTATCCCTATATATTTCATATTCATATAACTAAAATTAAAATGCTAATGGCATTCAATGTTCAGGGCTTAAGAATGTGCTTTATAATTGTTTTGGCCATAACCCTTGATTTCCTTCACTCAAACTAACTATAATTTTTACCTGGTAAGTTACTATGCTACCTTTGGTTTATTCTCACATAAATTCATATTTAAGTCATGTTTAAGGGTGAAATTATTTAATAATTATTCATTTTGTTTGTAATTTGTTAATTTTGGATTTTGACACCTCACCCAAATTTGACGGTACTAGTAATTTGATTCCAGGTATGTGCAATTGTTGGTGCCTTGGTATGCATAATGATGTAAAGGGGGGAATATATTTTTTTAAAGGAAAAAATGATAAAAATTAAAGAAATGTAATGATTCACCTCCTTATGGTTAGGGTTTATGACTCTTTTAGGTTTTTAATGATCCTATATAAGAATTCCTCAAGAAAAGATTAAGGATTATATTATGGTATCACATGTAAGATTGCACCTTTAATGTGAGTAACTTCTTGGCATAAAGATAACTATACAAATGGATTGATGTATGTTAGTTAGGTAGGATTTCTTGGGAGTCAGCTGACTATAGAATTGTAGCTGCTTCTAAAATGAAAAAAAATAGTTGCATTGTTTACAGACAAATCCCGAGAAGATCTGCTCATAGATTGGCTTGTGGTCTTATGATGGTGCAAGATATTTTAGGTGAGATTCCTTTATGTTGTTTTCTGTTGAAATGATTGTACATAGTCTAACTTTGTACTCATCAATAATACCTTTTTGGGATACTGTGCATGTGAATTTTTTGGACATAATCATTATTTGGCTTTGCTTAAGCCTAAGAAGAACATTTGTTATGACGTGGTTTGTGAATAATTTGCATTACCCTCATCTTCCCCATATATTGATTAACAATTTATTCTATAGTTTGAGGAAAATCATCTCCAGAAGTATCTTCTACACTGACTACTAGAGAAATCCCTCTAGAATTGTTTTGATAAGAAAAATAAGTCATTTGATCAACTTGTATGGTTTTGTTCTATGTTTGACCATGATTCTAATGATTAAATACATGCATACTAGTTTCAATATATTTAGCTGACTGTTCAAGTGTATTTACGAGAGAATTTTCCTCCTATAGCAAAGATTGAGGTTCTAGGTCAATTCCTTTGCTACTCTCATTAATAAATGGGGTACAATCTTGAACATTTGCTATATAGTCATCACTGTGACAGCTGATTTTACCACACATGGTGGATCACACCTTTATGGCCTTCTCTATCCCTCTCCAGACTCCTTAGACCCCATGGACCACTTTTGTACCTTTAATGTTTCCAAGATCATCCCTAAAAACATGCATTATTTACTATACATGACTTTTAAACCTATTCTCGTGTATATACACGGATTTGACCCTTAAACCTGTGTACATCGGGATGTGTGCAAAAGGCCAAATAGTTTTAGAGTTTTCCTTGATGTGGATCTGAATCACTTGTCTCTTGGCCTTCCATATGCCTTGGGATCACTTGGATTTGACCTTCCATTACCCCATTGAAGTGCTATATAAGGAACTCTTTGGATACATTGAAGGAGGAGGAATTGAAGAGAAAGAAAATTATAGTCCATTATTGCTAGAGCTTATACTTAAGTCTGCATCCCTTTGTCCCTTGGAGCACTTTGTGTTCTTCCCAAGATTTCCTTTGCTTGTGAGCTTGCTATCAAGAGATGGAGGATTGAAGTGGTGGAGGCCCAGGTGGAGGGCTCAGTTTCTCTTATTCACAGACGTGCCGACAGAGGTTGTCACTATTGTAATTTATGATTTATATTAATAGAAATATATTTTCCTGTCCAATAATGTGTATTTAAATGAGTATTGAATCCATGGATGCTTTCAAATTCTTATATGTTATTGATTATATATGCTAGAGTAGGTCTAACACAATTATATAGCATGCTTGTCTTGTTTGCTGAATGTTGAGAGAGAAAGTTATCAATACAAGCGAGAGTGGAAAAGCTCAACGAGGATCTACATCAACCGTCCAGAATAAGGTATGTTTCGAGATCCTTTAGTGTTAGATGTTTGGTTTCTCTTGCATATAGGAAAGGATTGATTTCTGCAGTTACTCTGTCTATTGTGGTACCCCAAGCCATAGGAAGTTTTCTTTGTAACAGAATTGGCGACCATACTGGGGAGTTCCTAGTCATTTTCTTTGGGAATTTTTAACACCATTCAATGTTCTTGAATTGCTCTAATTTCTCTGTTTCTGAGTCGGGTCTGGGGTCATGTTTTCCTGGTAGTGTCTGGTAGGAGTAAATTTTGTCTCAGCTTGTCTATTTCACTTATTTTTTATCTCTTTTTCTTCCTGTACGCAAGTTTTTGATTCACAGCCACGTGTACACGCGGTTTTTACTGGGATTTCCGCGTATATATGTAGGTTTTCTGCACAAAGTCATGTATGCCTTGAGTTTTTCCTTTTAGGGGAATATTAAGTGTTGCTGGGTGAGTTTTGATGATTTCTAAGTCTCCTTGGATTCTTTAAGATTCTGTATACACCTTTGTTTCTGACCAGAGACACTTTTTAGGTTGAATTTTTTAAGAATGTTCTTGTCATTGTATTTTCTATTTTTTGTTTTGGGATTAGTGCATTAGGTCTATTTTTCCTTAGTGCTTTGTGTGGGTGCTATTTAATAGTGCTTGCAAAGTCTGGGGATGGTGGAGTCATTCTTTTACTTTATTATCTCATTCTAATTCAAAAAATGCAAAAAAATTTGCTTCTTTTCATCATTATGCATCATTGCATTTTTCATTTTGCATGGTACTTGCAATAGGTTTTCTTGGAGAAGTATTAGTCATATCTTAATATAGGAATGATTGTGTTTTTCATTTGAAGGAGAATTTTGCATTTCACGTAGGAGCATACCTAGTTTTTCATTTGACACATTGCATTTGCATTGGTTGTTAGGTGTGCATTTTACTTCTTGTTGCGTCATAACACCATTAGTTGCATGATCATTTACCCTTTTGAGTAATAATCCAATTAAAATCAATGCATAATAAAATAAATTACACTATTTTCTTTTATACGATGAACCAACAAGATTAGGTTTTAGGGTCATGGAATAGTTCGTTGTGAGTAAATTCTCTAAGACCACTAAACGAAACATGTATGCGTCTCTCTAGGTGAGAGTGTGAAATTCCTTGGTCTAATTAGTGTTTCTCAGGATCCTCCTCTTATAGGGGAGTTAAGCATGAGACATCGTGAGAGGTTATTGATTGGGATGACCCCTAGTCATAACTGAGTAGCACCAGAGATATTTATAGGATTGTATTCATATCTAGGGGCTCTTTCAAGAGTTTTAGGCTTTGCTACCCTACCCATATGGTCAATCCCTCCTACGACTGTCCACTGAGCATTGATTGTATTGAGGTGACCTTAGTTTCATTACCTAGGTTATCGAGGGGGTACTTCACAGAGGTTATTCTGTAGGTGTCCCAGGTAGGTTGGGGTCGGATAGCACAGTCGCTATATGCGTTGAAGCTGAGCGCCACAATAATTGGTTACAAACCTCCGCTTATTGTGTATGGGAGTCTCAAGCCTCTCCTAGGTGAGACATACCTGCTTCATTTGGGAGATCACAAATCCTACCCTTGCTTGCTTGTGATTTGGATTTACGTTGTATAGGTGTATGCTCTGTGCACACTAGTTTTCCTAGGGTTTGGGTAGTTAGAAAGAGTATTTTTCATTTTTTGATTCATTGTGGATTCGAGTGCAGCACTTTGTCGTTCTCGTCGTTTAGCAGACTTCTGCCTTCCACATCTCCTCTTCCTTTGGGAGAGAGAAACAGATAGTTCGGGAAGACTACTTCTCACATTGATTCACACACGATGGGATATCACGAGGAAGAGATTCTGGAGATGTCTTCTCCACCTCAAGAGGTTGGGGAGAAATATCCTACTCCTGTATATGATCCTTCACCAGATATACCTTCACATTCTAGTTATGTTCCCTCATTCATAGGTCGTTGGTATTGGTTTCCGGGCGACAAGACTCACCATGAACCCACAAGCACTAGTCATGTTAGTTATGGCATGCCTGATATCCCTGCACATGATCTGGCACATCATGTTGAGTCAAAAATTGAACCTAGCACTATGCCTAGGGGCACTCCTATTCCTTTCTATGTGAAGAGATTTGGGAGCACTAATCACATTGCACCTTCCATCTCGGCGGTGGAAGCTACCTCATGTGCCCGTCCTAGACCTAATGTTAGTAATCATATGTGGATACCAGAACCAAGACAAGTGACCATAGGGAATAACACTTATATCCCTTCACATGTCCCTTCGTCCTCAATTCCTACTCCTTCGAATGCATTTTTGACAACCCTTCCTCCTCTGCATTCACATGGTCCTTTGGGTCGGAATGTTGCTACTAGTCAGGTTCGTACTATGATTGCTTGCATAGTAGTATCTCAAAGTCAAGTATCTCTTGTTGTCTTGGGAGTTCATTTTCCTATTTCTGGATCATATTACGGTCCATCGCAAGGAGTTCCCCATATCCCTACTTATGGATCTTCTCATGGGATATCCCATGGGATATCTTATGGAGCTTCTCATGGACAAGCTTATGGACTACAGTATGGACAAATCTATCAAGCTTATGGGTATGGGTATCAAAAACCCGCTTATTCCTCTAATTATGGCTTTGTGGCACTGCATAGTCAAGGTACACCACATCATAATGCTTCCATGCCACCCTACATGGGTCAAACGGGAGGAGGATATTATGGCCAAGTCCATGGTATTTACAATAGTCATTCTTTAATGAACCAAAACTATTATGGAGCGTGGCATAGACTAACTCAACCTAGGATCCCTTTCCTCGCAACATTAAATTTACCTGACTTATCAAGACTAATGAACGATCCAGCATCTCATGACCCGGCTTAGTCAGCTGTCCCTACCAAGCTTTCCTCAGACATTCCCAAATTTGAGTGCAAACCAGGAGAAGATCCTAGTGTACATGTGTTGTAATCTCACAGATCACATAAGGTTACCAACAATACATACTAAAACATACATATATAACAGAGATAAGAGATAAGAACAAGTAGGTGAATTAACAGATTATATTACATGAATGAGTCCATAGAACACAGAGAACTAAATTGAGTTCTCATCTGGCTCAATAGCCTAATATATATGATTACAAAATAGTTACAAAATAACTACCTGTCGGTTCGGTGAACCGACACGAGCTTAGGTGTCTGACCTAATCTCTAGTTTAGTCGGCCGACCGACTTAGTCTGCTGATCGACTTAGTCAGCTATCATTTAAGTTGACTTATCGACTTGCTCCTCCTACATCTCCCCCATGAACAAAGCGTTGCTCCTCCTACAAAATTCTTCCTGTCTAGTCTCACTAGTTATTGTGATGTGCCTGGTCTTCATGGGTTGTGAAGTCTGATGGTTGGTCTTTTTTGTACACAGAATTCGACAATGGCTGGGGCTGTTACTGCTAGGTGATGTTGGAAATTTATCCAACCTTGTAGAATATTCTAGATGTCGATGGTAAGTGTGGTCAAGATTGATAAGATTGACATCTTTTCTGAAATGGAAACTTCAACTATTCTCTCCATGTCTGGACCCATAAACTAGTCCTTTTCCTCTGCAGTCTTGATAAGTCGTTTCATCTGCGAGATGATGTCGACTTTTTTCAAGTTGGGGATAGCTTGTTGCACCCACTGATGTGCTTCCCTCTCAAGTTTATGTAGCTTGGCTGTTTCAAGCACTATTTGTTCTTGTATTGTAGTTTTGAGTGCTTCATTAGTGGTTTTCCTGTTTTCCAATGCCTGGATCCCTTATCGGGTCTGCCGAGTTTGCTGATAGACTTGCCCATAGTAAGCAGGATAGTCTCTCAGTATTTCTTCAGTTATGACAGACTCCTCCATGTGATCTTGCAACACTTTATAAGCTTTAGAAAAAGTGGTGTGTTTTGCCATTAGTAGTCAGGCAGTTTCTTCTTTTTGTTCTTCCTTTGTTTCCTAAATCTATGTTTTGAGTGCTGACACCATGCTCTCAAATAGCTGATATGCCCTTTCGAGTGGCTTGTTGGTGTTGACCTCTACAAGGCCTGGCATTACTGAATGGTCCAGGTTTCTACATTTGTTGAGGAACTCTACCTGTTCTATGACTTTGTTATCAAGTTCCTTACATCTTTGCTCGCTCCTCATCTTTGCTTCGACTGCTAGGGTCTTGAGGAGTTGTCCTAGCTCTGCATCGGTCAGTGAGCTTGCATCTTTAAATTTGATATGGACCTTTGATGGATGTTCATGATGCTCTTTCTTCTATTTATCCTTCATCTTCTTATGCTTTTCCTTCTCTATTTGTGTCGGCATCTGTGTACCTGCAAAAATCAGGTCGGGATATTTGGTTTGTGGGATAGGGGTTGATGATTTCTCTGGTTGGGGAGGTGGGATGACTACTGCCTCTAGTTGTTTAGATGTAAGGTGTGCAGTTGGTTGTGGTGGGGCTTGCTCTGAGTCGGGGGGTGGTGGTGGTGGCGGATATGGTGGTGGTGGTGATGGAGTTGGCGAATCGTCGGGGGTGATTGGGTTGGGGAAAGTGTGGGTGAGTGGTGGGTTGTCGGGATAGGGAGGTGAGTCTAAGTCATAGAAAATTTGGTTAATTTGATGATTTATGTCCTCCTCATTTTCTTCTCTTCTAGTCGGTGCAGCGGCTAGTAGGTTGGTTTGGGGTACAATTGAAGTGATAGTCATGGTTCGACGTGCGGTCACTTCAGCTTCCTTGTCTGTATTTCTCTCGAAAGTTGAAGTGATAGTGGCAAAGGTTCAGGACTGGAATTCATGTCCTAGTTGGTATCCACTGACCTCAAAGAGAGGTGCTTTTGTGGATATCTTATGTGCTGATGTAAATATCTTAAGCAGCTTCTCAATGAATACCTGCAAATCTTTGTCTTTATCGAACTTTTCCTTCACAGCTTCTGACATAACACTTTTGCACAAGTCGAGTGGGATTACTAAATGTTGTTTTGGTACTTACTCCTCTATTACTTTTTTGGGGGATGGAGGTGGAGGCGTAGACACAAGATTGATGACGTTCTCAGGCGTCACCATGTGGGTGGTCTTAGCTTTCTTTGGTCGACCTGGTAGTGCTCTTACCTCGACAAATATTTGGAACTGGGTTTCCACTGGTACCTTATTTGCTGCGGCATCTTCTATTATGTCAAGGGCCGTAGCTGCCAGTTCCTCCTCCTCGTCTGATGATTCAGCAATGATAAGCTTGCACTTACCTTTTCCTTGTTGTTGTTGTTATGTCTTTAGCTTCTTCCTTGCAACTGCTATCTCTTTTCACAATTTTTTAATAATGCCTTTTGTGATAGCATACTCTGGGTTTTCTAGTTCTGTCTCTCCCCTTGGATCTTGGGTTGGGATGAGACTTTATGCAGTCAGAGTGATTACCTGCTGCTCTGGCTGGGTTTCTTTTGGTTGTGGTTTGACCCTCTGTGATTTCGGGTGTTTGATGATGATTTGAAGTTGGCCAGTTTGTTTGAATGGTGTCTCCTCCGACACAAAGGTGCTGATGTACAGGTTCAACTCATATTCTTCCTCTTTCTCTTGGTCGGTTAGTGACTCCTCGATCGAGAAGTAACTCTTATTTGTTGTCGCTGGTACTGGTATTTTTGTTCTATCTTGTCAAGACAGCTTCCAAAAGATCTAGTCAACCGATGGATAATAGTTGAGGGATTTTGCATTTGATTCGTCACCCTGCATGTACCACACCAAAGTATGGTCGAGTTCTAGCTGGATGTGGGAGTTTGTCGGTAGACTTCTTCGGATGTTTTGAGGCACCCTCCATCTAGTCGTGTGGACTTTGAGCTGTTGGAGCCAGTTCTCCAATAGCACTTTTCCATCTTCAAGTTCCTGCAAATTTCCTCTTTGGGAGAATGGTTTGAATCTCCACATGTGGAACCTTGTCGGTTCCTGAAAAAATGGGTTTCCTTCTGGGTAGATATGGTACATGACTATGCATAAAATGAGGGAGGGGAACCTAATGATTCCTCCTGTCTCTTGGCATCTTTCACAGATGGTCTTGACCATGTCGGCGACATATTCGGCCCACCTGTAGATTTTTCCATTTTTCACAATGGTGTCGACAGCTTCTAGCATGTCTAATTTGAGATTGCTTCCTCGACCTGCCAGGGTGAGTGTTATTGCTACTATTTTGGCCACAATCTGTGGCGTTTGGGCTATGATTTGACTAATCATCAACCCTTTCAAGTTTTTGCCCAAAGCTGACCCAGTTAGTTCTTCGACCATTCCTTCTTTAATACCGATTTGTATTGGGTCTCCTGTGTTTGAGAGACCTGTCAGCTTGGAGATGAATTCTTTAGAGATGTCGACCAGTTGGTCGAAGTAGAACCAACCGTTGTGGTACCGGCTTATGATGAATTTTACGGCTATTTCTTTGGTGCCACTGAAGCTGGCCATGAGTGGTGCATTGACATAGTTGAATATGGTGATGTATTTGATTTTCTCTACAAATTGAGTGGGATTCTTGTTGAAATAATCCCATTCTTACATCTTGATCTAGAGTTTTTTCCATGAGCCTTCCTGTACCTTGGCATTCTTAATGTTCTTTAGCCTGCAAACTAAAGGTGTGTCTGCAGTCTATAATTCCTTGGATTTTGTTGAGGCTCTAGTATGTTTGGGTGCCATTATATCAGTTTGGTGGTCTATTTCACTAAGGTATTCTTGGCTTTCAGTCGATTGGATTCTCTAATGCTCTCTCTGTATGGATTGCAGTGAATGATCCTTCAGCGGTCCAGTATTTATAGGCGATGTTGTGGATGTTTTCGTCGATGAGTGTATTAATGGCGGATGTGATGTTCCAGCTGGAACACTTGAGTGTGTGTTAATGGCAAATTGCTTTCAGCGCTCAATGTCATGAATGCGTGATGGGATTATTGAGGTTGTCGATCGATGTCGGTTATGAAAATGGTCAATGAAAATGGTCGGTCGATGCAAATGGTCGATGGTGTTATGTCGATGGGCATGATGTTGGTTTTCGAAACGATAATTTCCTGTCATAGCTTTCTTCATATACAGTATTATTTTGCTTTTTTGCTTTTTAGGTTTTTATAGCTTTTGGTTTACGGTTATGGTCGTTATAGGATTTTTTTTTTGTAGCGTTTTAGTTGTGTTCCATTAACTAGTTTCCAAAATACTATGCCTTGTAACATCCTTAGTCGGACTGATCTGTTGGTATGTATCTCTTTGACAATGTAGGGTCCCATTCATTCTGAATGGATCTTTTTAGGTTTACCTTTTACTCGACTATTGTATAGTAAAGCAAGGTCTCCTACCGACAAGTTTTTTTTGTTGATGTTTCAGTCGTGCCATGCTTTCTGTTGTTGTTTCTGTATTTCTTGATGTTGTATTACCATTAGTTGATGTTCTTCAAGTTTGCTTAGTTAAAATAGTCATTCCTTTCTTCCTTGTTCGACATCGACATGTAGGATCTCTATGATGATAGGTGTCTGTTGTCGGAAGTGTAGTGGAACTACTGCTTCTTGTCCATAGACTACTTGAAAAGGAGTTTGGTCAGTCGATCATTTGTTCAGATGTTCTGTATGCCCATAATACTGCAGGTATATTCTCATCCCAGTCATCCTTATCAGTATTACATATTTTAATTAGTCCTCTTGTTGATGTTTTATTAAGTTCTTCAATCGCTCCATTCTACTAAGGATGGTATGCTATACTCTGACGATGGTCGATTTAAAACTGGTCGGTTAGGGTTTTGATAGTTCTATTGATGACTTAGTGTGTTCACTGGTCGCTATTTAGGGTTAGGGGACATCCAAATCTGGTGATGATATTCTCATAGATAAACTTAGCAGCTATCTCATTAGAATATGTGTCGACTGGTTCAGCCTCTTCCCATTTAGTTACATATTTGACTGCAGTTATGATAAACCTTGCACCTGTCCTTTTTGCTGGTATAGGAAATGGTCCTATGAAGTCTATGGCCCAGATTTCAAATGTCAAACTTGGATTTACTGATATCAGAGGCATTTCTGTGCTAGGTAGGGGTCAACCTAGTCATTGACATTTGTCACATTGACTGACAAAAATTTTGCAATCTCTGTGGAGTGTCAGCCACCATAACCCTGACTATTGGATTTTCTTTGCAGTTGTGTCTGCTTGGAAATGTCCTCCTGCAGGTCCATAATGTGCTTCATGCATAATGTTGTCTCGTTCGTGTTCTAGTACACACCTTCTGAGGATGTCATCTAATCCCATTTTGTATAAAAATCCATTTATAAGACTCTATGGTGCAGCCTTCATAGCTAAGATCTGCTTCTTCTTCGTACTCATTCCTTCTGGTGCATGTCCATCCTCCAAGAACTGGGCTATTTCTTCTAATTTGGCTGGGACTAATTCTATCTGAAATAAATGTGCATCAGGTAAGTCATCTTCGACTCCTATCGGCTCTTCTCCTGTGTCAATTCTAGATAAGTGGTGGGGACTGACATTTAACTTGCCTGGTCTAAAAACAACTTTGAATTCAAATTCTTGGAATAATAGTAGCCATCGACAAATCCTTCCATGATGTAGTGGTTTATTGATGAGATACTTAAGTGCCTGATGGCATATATAGAATATAAATGGGTTAGCTAAAAGATAATGATTATATTTTTGTAGTGCAAAGACCATTCCTAGTGCTTCTCTTTCTATTGTCGAATAGTTTCTCTCATCCTTGTTTAATTTTCTGCTACTGTAAACTATAGGATAATCCATTCCACCATATTTTTGTTGAGTTAATATTTCTCCTATTGCTAGGCCTGATGCATCAATATCAACATGGAATTTGATCGACCGGTTTGGAAACCTTAGGATTGGTGCTTCGACTAGTTTTCTTTTTAATTTCTCGAATGATATGTGGAACTCCTCTGTCTAGTTGAATTCTTTATCTTCTCTTAATAGTTCTTCAAGTGGATAGGTCATATCTGAATAATATCTTATGAATTTTCTGTAATAGCCTGTGTGGCCAAGTAACACCCTGACTTGTTTTGGGTTTACTGGTGGTTTTAGGTCAAGGATAATTTTGATCTTTGAAAATTCAACCTTAATACCTTCCTTACAGACAATGTGCCCTAATAATATCCCTATGGGGGTCACAAATATACATTTCTTGATGTTTAGGGATAGTTGAATTTGTCGACATCTCTCCAACATAATCCTGAACCATTTGCAATGATCCTTTAACATGGAGTATATTGTCCAATCATCAAAGTATACTGCCATGGTATTGTAAATATATTCTTGAAATGTTTTGACAACAATTCGAGAAAATACCGCAGGTGCATTTTTTAATCCAAAAGGCATAACCTTGTAAGCAAATGAGCCAAATTCACAGACAAAGGTTGTCTTCTTCTGGTCTTATTTAGCTCTTGGCACTTGGTTATAACCTGAGAATCCATCTGTAAATGAGTAGCATTCATGTCCTGCAACCTCATTTAAGATTTCATCTACATGAGTTGGAAATGGGTCTGTCGGTGTCACTTTATTTAGTTCTTTGAAGTCGACACAAATTCTTAGTTTGGTCAGATCATGTTTCTTAGGCTGTACAACCATTGGACTTGCCCATTCTGATTGGTTAATAGGATAGATGATGCCTGCTGCAAGCATGTTATCAATTTCCTTTTTGACTATCTCTTTGCATTTTTGAGCTAGTTTATATGGCCTTTTCTTCACAGGTCGAACGTCAGGTTTAGTGTCAATCTTCATTTCTCCCATTTCATGGACTAAGCCTTTGACGTCTTTATAATCTCGAGCAAATACATCTTGGAACTCTTTTAATAAGTTCACTATCTCTATGGTTTGCTCTTCACTCCAGTAGTCACCAATATTTGCCATGTTTAGTCGATCATCATTTGAGATGTCGAATTCCCTAGTTTTGACTTTAGCATCTAGCCATTCTGGTGCTTTGGCTTCATTGATTGGTCGAATTCCTTCCTTAAACTATGAGAATGTGGCAGGGAAGTTGGCTACAGTCATTCTGTCGATATCCTGTTTGGTGGTTGTTTCCACTTTAAGGATTGTACAAATAGGTTTGGTCATTTCGGCATGGTTTGATTTCCATCTAAAGCTTTTCCCTTCTGTATTTTCATTTTCTAACTATAGTCTTGTCGACTGTGGTTTTGTCCTTGTTTGTATATTGTTGCATTTCATTGTCTATCAGTTATCTTTTAAGGGTTGGTTTTCGGTTGGCTGTATAAATTCTTTAATATGTTTTGTTGTTTCGACCAAGTTTTCATTCTGTGGTATAAAGTTGAAATCTTTGATGAAATTTTCCCTGAGTTCATGCCATACAAATGTTTCACCTCTAGCTTATTCCATTTTATACCATTTATTTGGTAAGTCGGTGAGGGTTGATGGGAACAGGTGTGGCCATGCTCGTTCATCCTTGTATCCAAGTCTTCTCCTTTCTTTTTCACATGTCCTAATATGATCTTCTGGGTTTTGTCCTTTCGTGAATATAGGTATCTGAGCCTATTGGGTTAATTTATTTCCTTGAAACCTTTCGACAAAGTAAGTTGAATTTGTTGTCTAGGTCTGCAGTCTTGTCTGATGGGCATCCCACCATCGAGCAGCTTGTCCTGTAAAAGTTTCTACTAGGATTTGAAGTCGGCCATGTTCACCAATATTTTTGGAAACTTGTTCTACATGCATGACTGGTGATTCCCTTTCCTTGTATCTTGGTATTTGTGTAGTATTTACATTGGGAAGTTGTAAGGTAGGCTATTCCCTAATTTTCTTCTCAAATAATTTTGGGACAATGGACACTTTGAAGCATTGTTGGGTGGGATATTTTTGCACTTTTTGAATATTCCAACACCCTCTTGCTTGTGTTTCATAGTTCTCGATCTCCCAATCATATAAATCTGCGTCTGAATTATAACCAACTGAGTCTTGGTTGCCTAAATGAAGTTCTTCGGAGATATTAGGTTTTGTATAATCTGCATTGTTTTGAATCTAGTAGAGTTGTCAGACATCGACTTCTTTATCAATAGGTTTAGTCCTAGGTTCTCCTTGAGATGGGTGAATAGGTACAATGACCTTTTGTCCATTTCCTTTTAATTTGATTCTCTCTTTGTCCAGGGATATCAAAGCTTTCATCTTTCCACCCCAAGGTCAACCTACTAACGTTGGGAAGGAACTGGATCCTTCCTTAGGGTCAATGATTTCAAAGTTGACTTTGGTTGAGATTCCTTTTATAGTTGTGCCAACGTTTTTCTAGACTCCAATAGGTTCAATTACGCCTTGGTCAGCTAGTTTCAGGTATATGCCTAACTCATATAGCTGAGGTTTTCCCATTTGTTCCCAAGTGTCATGAGTCATGATGTTTAATTCTGATCCAAAGTTGAGCACTACTTGTCGAACATGGTATCCTTCGATTTCCAAGTCGACAAGTGGGTCAGCATCACCTTTGTCTTTTTTATTTAAGCTGTAGATATTCTTTGTTTGTTTTTCGGAGTTGTTATGTTTTATTTCATATAGTAAGTCGATGAACTAAGAGACTGAGTGGTCTTGTTGTACGAGTTGTATTAATTCGTTTATTATGTTATGTCGATTATCGTTAGCTTGTTCTTCTCATGCAAATTCTTTGAATACATTGGTTGCTTCTTTGTATGTTTGTTTTTCTTTAACTGGATCAGGGTAGATATTTTTCTCTTTTATTTTGTTGATTCTTGGGTTATCACTTCTTGTTTTTGTTCCTTGTCGAGTTACAATATGCAATTTTTTTGTGTTTATTACATCATTTTTTTGCACATACGACAAGACATTAACATTTTTATTTATATTTATTTTTTCCAACATGGTAGGGAAATCCTCTAGTGAGTGATCCCCTACTCCACAATGAGTACAAAATTTGAGGTCAGTTCTATCTTTATATGGACAGTCTGCATACCGATGTCCCTCCTTATAACATGTAAAGAATTGGATTGGTCAACGTGGTCAGTTTTTGCGATTCCTAGGGAATTGACCTCGTCCTCCGTAGCCTCCACGTTGATTGTCATACCGGGGCTCGTATCTCTGACCTTCATATCTCTGACCATTATGATCATTTGGTAATTTTTTTTGCTCATTATTTTGTGCAACTGCATTGGTTTGGTAGGCTGCATGATAATTCTATCGGTTCTTCAGGTTCGAATGGCAGTCGACTATGTTATGATTTTTAGTTTCGTAGATTGCACACCAGGATGCCTTGCCATTCTTCATGTTGAACGAGCAATATTTTGTTGATTGATCCCCATGCTCCTAGAAAATGTTGCAAAAACATTTTGTCTATACGAATCAAACGTCCTGTCGGTTGTATTCCTGTCGACAGTTGTCTTTGGAATGTCCGGCCATCGAACACTTTGTACACCAGATATCCTAATTTTTGAGGTTTAACTCCTTTAAAGACTTCTGCACACTCTCGAGCTATTCTTCTAATCTATGATCAGTGGATTATACTGGGATGTCCTCATCCATTTCCACTTAGAGAGCTTTTGTAAGCGCCTCTTTGTAAGATTTGAATGTTTCCATACTTATGTGTCGGCAGACTTTCTGAGATAAACCTGCAAGAAACCACTGGATTAGTAATTGTTCATCTATAACATAGTCCATCTAGCTCAGAAGGTCTTTCCATTGCTTATCATAGTCGTGGACAATTTATCCTGGCTTCTGTGATGTTGTTTTTACTTTTTTCGTGGCCAAGTGTTTTGCATCTGGAGTTTTGAAAAATGATAGAAATTGTGCTTTGATCTCAACTTTGGTTGCTCTAGGTTGTCTTTCAGAAAATTTAATATACCAATTTAATTCCTTTTTCCTCAAGGCACTGGCGAACTATGCCATCTGTCTTTCTTTGTCCGTAACTTGGTTATCCTCCCAAGTCAACTCACAGATGAACCAGTGTCGTCTAGGGTCCTCATCCCCCTCATATAGAGGAATGTGTGATGACCCATGACCCATGTCGAAATCACTATCACTGCTCTTAAGAGGTGGCAGTGGTGGAGGTGGGGGTAGGGGTGGTGGGGTTATTGGTTTATTCGTCTCTACAGAACTATGGTCGACGGAACTTTTGTTCCGGTCGGTTGTCAATTCTTCTTCAACTGGTAGTCAGTTGGTGTCGACTTCTATTGTCGATGGCCCACTGTAAATATTTGTCCACAGTTCTGAATGTTTTGTGTCTTCCAAAGCTGTATTTGGCAAGGGGGGTGCTCCTTCATGTGTCGGTAAGAGTAAGTGGATACTTCGGTTGGAGGGTACCACTTGAAAGGTAACCCAATTTCCTTCCTCTGGTCAATAGATAATGAGGTGTCATCCATTGTATGTCTCATCATCTAGTCGACTCCATATACCAAAGTCACCAGCTCTTAGTTAGAGGTCCTATTCAACAATAGTTTGTATCTGGGTACGTGGATTCAATGGAGAGAGGGTTGTTCCTTCATGGGGAGCTCTTAATTGGAGAGCTTCTGGCTCCTCTATCCACAATTCTTCCTCTATAGGGGACGCCTCTTCTTCCATGCCTTCTTTATGTTGGTCATGACCTGACTCTGGCGGATTCCCTTCCTGGTCGGTCACCCTAGGACTCCTTCTTCTATGCAGTGCTAAGGATCTTTCTCTTCTTGCTTCCCTCCTTTGTTGTCTCTCTTCCCTCTCTATTTTCTAAATGTCTGACATACTGCTGTGTGATACTATTCTCTTGATTTCCATTTTGGTTGACTTCTCATTACTGGTGAATGGTATCTGCTTCTAGTCGACTAGAATCCGCTCCACTTTATCTTGACATATGACCAGCTACCCCCCCATAGCCTACCCGACGCTTTTAGAAATCCCGAATAGTTCAATCTACTTGCTTAGGAAGTATTCCCACTCCCTTTATATAATGAATTTTTACCACCTCTTTTTCTTTTCCACCTAGTTAGAGTTTGATGGTAGTTCATGAAGTAATGGACGAGGTTCGACGATATGACCTACTCCCTTCTTGATCATAAATTTAAACAGCAAATTCGGTAAGGAGCACATAAATTGCTCGGTGAGGTTTGTGTAAAATTTCTCCTTGACAGTTTCCACCGAAGTTTTGTCTTCTACTGCTTGTTCCTGATAGAAGTCGTCGAAGATTTTATTGAACCACTTCGATAAGTTTGTTCTACCTCCTCGGATCAGTTTTTCTAGAAACTATTGGTTGTTAGTCCCTTCCAAATTTTTCATCCAGGAGTTTCTTCAAAAGTTGGGGCATTGATTCTACAAACTTCTCATGTTTTTCTGTAAAGAATCTTTCTTTTTTCCTGTGCGATTGTTAATATTTTCTTTTGTGTGTAATTCTACAAATAGATTGCAACTTTACGTTCCAACCAGTCCTTAATCTCCTGCTCTGATATCATCTGTTTGCATACATTTCAGATATGTACTATCGGCAACGGAACCAATGTTGTAATCTCACAAATCACATAAGGTTACCAATAATACATACTAAAACATACATATATAACAAAGACAAGAGATAAGAACAAGTAGATGAATTAACATATTATATTACATGAATGAGTCCATACAACACAAATAACTGAACTGAGTTCTCATCTAGCTCAACAGCCTAATATATATGATTACAAAATAGTTACAAAATAACTACTTGTCGGTTCAGTGAACCGACATGACCTTAGGTGGCCGACCTAATCTCTAGTTTAGTCAGATAACTCACTTAGTCAGCTATTGTTTAAGTCGACTTATCGACTTGCTCCTCCTACAACATGTCACTACCTTTCACCTTTGGTGCTCTTCCAACTCCTTACATGATGACTCAATTTTCTTAAGGCTATTTCAACGCACCCTCACTGGGCCTACAACAAAATGGTACATAGAGTTACTGAGGGGGGCATTCATTTTGTTTGATGATATTGATATGACTTTCCTCAATCACTTCTAGCTACCAGTGCATTGCGACGTTGGTACATAAATCTTGTTGAAATTTCGACAGGACAAAGCCACACATATCTCAGACCATATCCAAGAGTGGCGTAGACGAAAGAGGTTGATAAAGAATTCATACCGCTGGAGTTTCTCCTTGAGTAGTTCCTTAAATCATTGCTACCTTACATCACAAAGGATGTTTCTACATCTGAAGTTCAGAATGAGGAACAAGCAATTTTTAGGGCATAGGAATTGGATTTTATTTATGCTCAATCTGGACTATTATATTAGATCATACCTAATGCTCCAGATTCTAGTTTCGATCCCAAGATCAACCCTGGACCACATGCCAATGGAATTATGGGTTGTACAAGTGCCAAAACTATGGATTCGGTTGTGAAATAAGTGATTCAATTGTCTATCAATCAATCCGCTCCTGGACAAGCCATGACTTCGTCTCAACCCACCCAAACGATGAGTGTAATTTCTGTGCAATCGTCAGACCAGAAGGGCAACCAGTAGCCCGAAAGGAATAAGAAAAAGGGTAAAAACAATCGTAAGGGTGGGAACAATAATGAAAATGAAATTATAATGACAAGAATGACCGTAATGATTGGGGGGATAAGCATTCTAATTGTAAGGTTAAGTTTCCTTGTAAATTGTGTAAGGATGACCACCTCACTCACTTGTGCACTCGTATGGAAGATGCCTCAAGGTTCATAGCCCAAGGCCCAGCTGTGCTGACTAATCCTTTACCCCATAATCAAAATATGAACTTGAGGACCCATGATCCTCATTCTACATTGGGTGGAGATCAAAATCCACTAAAAAACAGTACTGTTCATGGGTGCATCAACATGGTGCGTGCTACTAAGGTTGTGACTCATTCAAAATACTATGGTTCGTCACAACTAGACCTTGGGAAGGAACCCCCTCCTACCGAGAGCCCTTTGCATATTGAAAACCCTAGGGATAAACCTGAGATTGCACCTCTCATTACTAAGGGAGTCCTAAAGTGTTCGGGGCACAATCCTAATGCCCGAGCTACCTAGAACTATTCTGTTGTCGAGGATTTGGGCCAAATTCCTTGTGCGATGTCTACGCTTGAAGTTATTCAGAGTTGTCCTTCGTAAAGGAAATATTTGCTTTCTGCTCTTGGGGTGAATGATGATAACTCTTCTTCTATCATCAAATTTGAAACCATGGAACTACAACCTCACTTTCCTTATTACATGTCTCTCTTGATTCACGTAGAATGTCTTAACATGACCGTCAAACGCACTGTGATTGACGAAGGCGCTGCTACTTCCGTGATGTCTTTGTCATGTTGAAAGGGTTTGGGTTCTCTTGAGTTGTATAAATCCACTACCATGTTGACTACCTTTGATGGTAGATCATTTCGGCCGCACAAAATTATTCCTTATGTTAAGGTCCGTTTGGGAGGGAAGACTGTCTCGATTGAGGTCGAGGTGATTGATGCGCCCCTTGATTACAATTTTTTACTGGGTTAGAATTGGATGTATAGTATGCAAGCCATAGCCTCTTCTCTATTTCAAGTTGTATGCTTTCCATTTAATGGGAATATTGTTACGATTGATCAGACATCATTCAAAAATTCGAGTGTTAGTGCATCGTCGGGAGCTTCTATCTTGATTATCAATCATTCTCAGCGGGCAACTGGGAGTGTGGGTGTAGGCATGTATCCATCCATTATGGGGACATTTAGTTGTCCTACACCCATCCTTATGATCAGATCTAGTTTCGACGGGGCTTCATCTTCATTGAATTCGATGTCTTTTCGCACTACCCATATGGAATATCCTTGGATTCTTTCTATACCGAGTCCTTCGAATGGACCTATCGAAACAGACGGGCCATTGCCTACAACAATGATAGCATATCAAGAAAATATCAATGGTGTTGCAGAGCCTAGTCCTTCCTCTTCACAGACAGAGGAGGAGGACCCGTATGTGCTTCCTACATGGGCAGTAAAGTCCTCTCATGCACATGATTTCCTTGATAGTGTTTTTCCATCACATGAAGCTATTATTGAGGCCATGTTTGGGATTGAGCCACCTTGGGAAGAGTTACATCATAGATCTTATTTTCTTCCCGAGATTGACCGTTTGGAGTGTGAGGAATTTAGGTAGATTCTTAGTGAGAGGATTGGTAGCCCCGTGGTTCCATTAAGCTCTCCTAGTCAAATGGATGATGAGAACATGGCGAATATATCACCTACTATTCCTATCAATATCTCTCACGATCCTGGAAGGATTAAGAATGTCTATATTAGGGCAGAATGTTCCCATGCTGAGATTCAGGAGTATATTGAGCTGTTTAAATAGTTTTGTGACATCTTTTATTGGTCATACGAGGAAATGTCAGGTATCAACCCTCGTATCATCGAACATGAAATTAATACCTATCCAGATGTGAAGCCTGTTTGACAACATTTACATGTGGTGAATCCTAGAAAAGCACCCACAATTAAGGCTAAGATAGAAAATCTATTAAAAGTCATTTTTATCTATCCCATTCCCTTGATGGAGTGGGTTTCAAAACCCGTTTCAGTTGATAAGAAGCAGGCAACGATCCATATATGCACTGATTTCTATGATTTAAACCATGCTTGTCCTAAGGATAATTTTCCCACACCATTTATTGATCAGATTTTGGATGAGTGTGCAGGAAGCGAGGTATTTTCTTTTATGGACATATTTTCTGGATATAATCAGATTCAGATCAAACCCGGGGATCAACACAAAACTGCATTTATTTGTCCTTAGGGTACATTTGCATATCGGAAGATGCCATTCGGTCTTAAAAACACTGGAGCCACATTTCAGCGGGCTATGACCTTGATTTTTCACGATCTCAAATTGATTATTGAATTCTTCTTGGATGACCTTGCTGTTGATTCTCAGTTGAGAGTGCGTCATTCCTACCATTTGAGATTGGTATTTGAAAGATGTCACCACTACCAGGTTAGGTTAAATCCACATAAGTGCATCTTTTGCATGAAGTATGGTCGCTTTCTAGGATTCATTGTTTCCAAGGAGGGTATAAGAGTCGATCCCTTAAAGGTTGAGGCAATACTTCAATTTTCTCCCTCGAGAAATCTTGGACATCTTCAATGTTTGAAAGGCATGGAAAAATTCTTACAGAGATTCGTGGTTAACTTTGCCAATTTGACTAAAGGCTTTATGCGTCTTTTAAAGAAGGACACTACCTTTTTCTCAGATGAGCAAGCCCAGGAGTCCTTTGATGCTCTTAACTAAGCCTTAGCATCGGCCCCCATGCTTAGTCCACTCGACTATAGCCATGAATTTTTTATTTATGTGGCCGTGTCCATGGAGACGATTGGTATGGTTTTGGTTCAAAAGGATGAGGAGCTCCATGAGCATTTCATATATTTTTTGAGCCGGAACCTTATAGATGCAGAAGTCTGTTATTCCCATGTGGAGAAACTTTCCTTAGCTACCATTCATGCAGTTCAGAGATTAAGACACTACATTCTCGTTCGCCAGACCTTGGTGGTAGCTCATGTCAATCCATTTCATTTCATCCTTACTATAAGGATGATTGAGGGAAAGTATAATAAATGGATTGTTATTTTGCAAGAATTTGATCTTGAGTTTGTTTCGACGAAATCGAAGAAATCGTTAATTTTTGCGGAGCTCATTTCTGATTTCCCAAGTGAGGAGGAGGAGGAGGTTTATGAGGATACATTTTTTGATGAGCATATTTTCCTTATCTCAACTTTGGATCCATGGTATGGGGATATTATCATATATTTACAAACGTTGAAGGTCCCTACTCACATTTCACGCGATGAGCGATGACAATTACGTCACGTATATAAGAACTACCTTATAGTGGATAACACTTTGTACCGTCGTGGGGTAGATTCCATTTTACATCATTGTTTACCCATGAGGAGGCTAAGGTTGTGTTGAATGATTTCCACGGAGGGGCGTGTGGTGGTCATTTATCCGGGCTTTATACAGCCCAAAACATATTGAGAGCAGGATATTTTTGGTCGTCGATCTTTAAATATTGTGTCAATGCAATCAAGAAGTGTCACCCTTGCTAGGTGTTTGCACGCAATATGCGCTCACATCCTGCCCCGTTACCTCTGATTATCACTGTCGGTCCCTTCACTAAGTGGTGGCTTGAATTCATGGATTATAACCCAGCTTTGGCTGGGGGGCATCATCATATTATAGTGGCTGTTGATTATTTCACGAAATGGAATGAAGCTATGCCCACGATAAAATCCAACAGTGAGACAGTCGTGCATTTTTTATTCAACCAAATTATTACTCGGTTCGGTATTCCGAAAAATCTTATCACTGACCATGGTAGGCACTTTCAAAATTGAATGATGGAATTGTTGTCCTCGAAGCTAGGGTATAAGCAGGAACAATCCTCTTCTTATTACCCTCAGGCAAATGGATAGGTTGAAGCAGTGAACAAATCACTTAAGTCCATTCTCCAACAAACCATCACAAAAAGAAAAACAAATTGGCATACCATGTTATATCCTGCTTTGTGGGCCTATAGGACCACGGTTAATACTACCACCATTTTTTCTCCATATCAACTCATACATGGAGTGTACTCTATCTTGCCAGTTGAATGTGAAATCCCTTCATTGAAGCTAACCATAGAGATTTTACCAGACACTTCCACATTGGAGGAACATTTGGTCCACTTAGAGCATCTTGATGAGCAGCGTCGAGATGCCTAAGTGGCTCTAGAAGTAAATAAGCGTCATGTTAAGGTCCAATATGATAAGTTTGTCCATTTGAGGAGGTTTAGTGAAGGAGATTTGGTATTTTTGTGGGATAAAGCTAAAGAACCCTTGGGGGAAGGGAAGTTTAATCCCATGTGGCATGGTCCTTACATGGTCAAACATGTGTTAGAGAAGGGCGCATATGAGCTGGTGGATTATGAAGGGACAACCTTGGCAGAGCCTAGAAATGGGCTCTATCTTAAAAAATACTATGCATGATCTTCAGCCAGGGCTGATTATTTTATATTATTGTACAGTTTTTTGCATAGTTAGGTTTCCTAATGGTGATTGGGTTTGTTAATTAGCTTTCGTTTCTTATGGCAGATGTCAATGGAGTCTTCCACTTACATAGGATTTTCTAATGGTGCTATCTGCCAAACTCAACACTTAGCCTCTGTTGCTTGGGTGATTTATACTCCTACGGGTCAGCTATTGTCTTCAGGACGTGTATGTTTACATCCTTCTTCGAATAATGTTGTTGAGTATAGTGCCGTTATTGAGCTATTATGGGATGCCATTTCACATGGTGTTCTCTCTCTTGAGGTATGTCTTGATTCGTAGTTAGTAGTGTCACAGCTTAATGGCTTGTATCATATTAGGGATCCGACATTATTACGAAGATTCTTACATGTGATATTGTTAGAATTGCAATTTGACAACATAACATACATACATGTGCCAAGAATTTTTAATCAAGTTGTTGACTCATATGCTAACTATGTGTTAGATTGGCATTTGTTTCATAGACCATAAGCACATCACAAACATACATTTTTACACACATGTAAATAAATAAAATCTATCATCATAAAAGTTTTTCATTAAACATCCAAAATGTGATGTCATAATACATAAGTGTCATAATACAAAAATGGGGCTTCCGAGCCACCAAAATATAATACATGGTAGTACAAAAAAGAATCACTCTCAGGTCTCTAAGCCTGTGGAGGAGGAGGGGGGGTTCTTATCATGGTAGCACCCCATGGCTCTAGCTAGTTGTTGAAATAACTGAACCCATGCTCGTGGTACCCCAACCACTTGACATTGCATGGCGTCAAGCAAGTCCTTGACTTGCACCATGGGTACCTGGTGTGTCAATCGTACAAAGTTTGTGTGGATGATTTGGAGCATCCACTCCACATCCACACCCATGATATCATCTCCTCTTCCCCTCCGTCTATGACGAGGGAAGCCGTCAAGCCACCATGGTCCAACATCAGCATACATATGACAAATTGTCACTATGTGTCGTCACACCAAAACATGTCTTTTGAGTCTATATATCAAAGAACAAAAAAAAAATTAATAATTCAAAAAACTTTAAAAAGAGGGTTTGGGATTCATTACCAATGTCACCATATGCTACTGCTGGTGGTAGGGGCATGTCGGGATCTCCTTGAAAATTTATCCCTGCATAAGGGTAATCATCGATGGAAATGATCTACCGCTGCCACCATGGAAAGAAGTTAGCTGGGTAGGGGTTAGACACCCTACCTCCGCCCAGTCTGTGCATAGCATCTACCCAACATTGTTGGGCTGGATCTCGAACCCCCCGAGGAGGAACTTCAGCTCTAGGTATTCACCCCGGAACACGCTCAAAGAAGAACGTGCTCAGTATACTGCCAAAACTGAAGTTTTGTACCTTCCCATCTTGCAGTCACTGAGCTGCTATTTCATGTTACTCAATAGCGTAGTGCTCCAATCATAAACTATGGGTCTCATGCACTCCATTGCATAGAACATCAATGGTCGTGAGGCCTAGTGGAGTGATGCTAGGCCAGCTATCCTGCCGAGTGCCAATAGTATGGCCTTCAATCCTAGCACTTGGATGGAGTTTGTCGGGATTTGACTCCCAACCTTTTCTGTGTCTAGAAAATAGTATACTGCAATGTACTCATCAATAGTGAGGCCATATCCAGGCCCACGAGAGCATAGGTTCACCACCTCTCCCTGTTAAGACAATCCAGTAATGAAGTATATGTCCTACACCTCTATAGTGAGGGACATCCCATCGATATGGAAAGACTCTAAGTCTAGATCCCAGTAGTCTACTAGCATCTGCAGGAGTCTTGGTTTGGCCCTTAGGCTTCCAAGACACCAAAACTTGTATAGCCCACATGCATGCAGAGCTTGTTGAGCCATCAAATCACCCCGAACAACCTCTTCTACATCTCCATGTTCCCTCTCCCTCCATTCTAGAACCATCCTGCACATTAAAAATATTTTTTGGTCATTATATTCCTTAAAACACCATGTGCATAGCCGCATATGCGACTGTTTGCAAAACAGTCACGTATGTACACAGGTTTGGGAGGTTTTTCTGCATATATCCAGCCCTATACATGGAAAAAGCCCTGATTTTCGTGTTGCTCGAAACGACCAATTTAGAATTGCCTAAAAGTCAAATTTGACCATGGAAATTGAAAAAATTTACATGAAAATGGAAGAGAAGGACATGAGAAGTTACCTAGAACAAACGGTGTCAAATTTCGCCAGACAAAACTCTCGGAATTCGCATTTGAAGTTTTGAGGTCAAATGGGTAAAAATTTCAAATGATATGTAATTTTTGAATTTTTTAATATTTATAGAAAAATTTTGAAATTTTTGAAATTTTTTACCCCCTTTCTATATTTTTGGACCATTTCTAACCATTTTGGACTAATCTGGTGATGTAGGAGTATGTTTTGAGCGTCGTTTCGACCATTATTTTGATCTCTTCATGCCGCTCTCAAGTGTTATGTCTAAACTTGCATATAGGTTAGATTTCACATCCATGTGCACTTTGCATGACGTTATGACCATTTCATTATAACCTTAGGTACAAACCCATTCTATCATGTCACAGAACCATCTTGCTATTTTAGAAGTGACATGATGTGAATGGTATAGCTTGACCATACATGGGTGCCCTAGTTAGCTCCTTTGTTGCATTTGGTGCCCATGCCGATATTTTTTCCTTTAGGGTGTGGGAGTCCTTTGTATAGTATCGCCATGTCTTTGCACAAGAGCTTCATACTCCTCTTGATATTTTTGTTGGCCTTTGTCCCCAGGAATCCGTTATGTCAAGTTGTAATTGCATTATCATGAGTTTTTCCTGCCTCATTGAGCCTTATACCAGCTTCCCTAACTTTGATAATCAGCTATATAGCCCGAGCTTGTCTCATGTATAGCCATGCAGAGCCATTTTATATATCCTTTGCAGCTTGATTCCCCATTTTTACTGGGAGGGAACTTTCCCCCGAGTGTTGTTATCCTGCACATGTGTCCTTGCATTTAGAATAGGTATGTTCTGCTGCTTGGAACTAGTTTTCTTTCCCATTGACACTCCTCTCCTCCTAGTCTGTAACTATAAAGAACTTTTATTCTTTTTCAATCTTTTCAAAATATTTGAAAAAGTCTAAAAAAATTTAAAAAAAAAAAAAACCCGAACAAGAAAAGATGTTATCTTTCACAGCAGTCGAGTCATGTTGCCTTCGAACAGATCACTGTATATCACATCTGTTGGTTGGGTTAATAGTTTGACTTTAGGAGCTGTACTCATTTATCTGAGTTTATCTCCACTGACTGGTTAAGCTTCCAGTACCTATGGAGCCTCTATCGATGCCTCTTGTGTCACAGAGATGTCCCAGTCTTGTATATCAATTATATGCTGCCTACATTTAGTCACCATTCACGTTTATGCTCTTGTTCGAAGGAAGTTGAAACCTGAGTCAGCCATTCCTCAGTTCTCTTAACTTTGCATGTCAACCATTCTTGGTACTGATACTAGTTTGTGCACTTTAAGATCGAGTCCTTCCACATTATACAGCCTTGCTGAGTACCTCGTGTTGGATGATGAGGGATGCATTAATTCCCTCCTTTTAGTGAATCTCATCCCATTGACTTCAGATCATTTATTCTGGGATAGGAATCTAGAGTCATTTTCGAGTGCCTTGAGACTTGCAGTCATCAGTGGAAGGTTCTCTCTCCATCGATAGTTTGGGAATACATCAATCTCCCCTGATTGATGGATCCTTTCAAGTGTTCAACCTCAACACATTTATTCACACTTGTTAGTTTGCACTCTAGTACCTTGATTCCCATTTTTTATCGGTGGGTGATCTCGCATCTATTAACGATATACATCAATGACTGGTAATCAGACGATGGACTACTATGTTCGACCTCAACACCTCTATTTTCATAGTAGGACATGTACTTGTAGTGGATTGTGTAGAAGACCTTCCATATTGGTGGCATTTCATATATGCTACCTCCTTGATCGTGCTAGTGTTCATGAGATTTCAACTCTTGTGACTTGATTCTAGTGTATGACAGATATTTCCAGCCATTAGGAAGATCATGATCCTTTGTATATCTTCATCATGGAGATTCTAATCTATCTATATTGTACATGGAGATGACCACACATGTTATATTTTGTATCATGCCAATTCATGGCCATTGTACTCTTATGTATCCAGGACTTCTATATCTACTTGCAATTATGTGCAGAGTTTGATCATTGTATTGTACTATTGAATGGCTAGTTATTCCACCTGATTCTTCATCACTCCACTTCTAGGATGGACTTATAATTTATTTCGGCCATCGTATGACCCCTTTGACCTCACACATTAGGGGACATCTGTTACAGCTAATTTTACCACACATGGTGGATCACACCTTTATGGCCTTCCTTGTCCCTCTGCAGACTCTTTAGACCCCATGGAGCATTTTTGTACCTTTGATGTTTCCAATATCATCCCTAAAAACATGCATTATTTGCTATACGCGACTTTTAAACCTATTCTCACGTATATACGCAGATTTGACCCTTAAACCCGCATACATCGGGATGTGTGCAAAAGGCCAAATAGTTTTGGAGTTTTCCTTGATGTGGATCCGAATCACTTGCCTCTTGGCCTTCCATATTCCTTGAGATCACTCGGATTTGACCATCCATTACCCCATTGAAGTGCTATATAAGAAACCCTTTGGATACATTGAAGGAGGAGGAATTCAAGAGCAAGAAAACCATAGTCCATTGTTGCCGGAGATTATACTTGAGTCTACATCCCTTTGTCCCTTAGAGCACTTTGTGTTCTTCCCAAGCTTTCCTTTTCTTGTGAGATTTATATCGAGAGATGGAGGATTGAAGTGGTGGAGGCCTAGGTGGAGGACTCAGTTTCTATGATTCACAGACATGCCAACAGAGGTTGTCACTATTGTAATATCTGATTTATATTAATAGAAATATCTTTTCCTATCCAATAATGTGTATTTAAATTAGTATTGAATCCATGGATGCTTTCAAATTCTTATATGTTATTTATTATATATTCTAGAGTAGGTCGAACACAATTATATAGCATGCTTGTCTTGTTTGCTGAATGTTGAGAGAGCAAATTATCAATACAAGAAAGAGTAGAAAAGCTCAACTGGGATCTACATCAAGCGTCCGGAATAAGGTATGTTTCGAGATCCTTTAGTGTTAGATGTTTGGTTTGTCTTGCATATAGGAAAGGATTGATTTTTGTGGTTACTCTGTATGTTGTGGTACCCCAAGCCATAGGAAGTTTTCTCCGTAACAACCACTATGGGCTATTAAAATTTTGTCCCCTGAAATTCCAAATCCCCAATGTGAGCCATCTTGCCATTAAAGTTTGAGAAAATGCAACACCAATATTCTTGTGATGACCATGAAATTTGTAAATAAAATTTACCCAATATATATTATGAAATTGTTGCAAAACATCTTGGTAAGTATCAATTAACTCTGACCTATTATCTTTTTCCTATGTATCATCCCCATGAGCATGAAGAGCATTAATAATACTGATAAATGATACACCCAAGGGTTTGGGGAAAGATTGAGGAAAACCCTTACTAAAAATGGGGATTATGAGAACCCTCATTAAACAACATGAAACTCTCAAGAATGATCGAAAGGTATCACACACAAAACAAATCTCTTGGTATCTTTGTTTTGATCAACCATATCTTGATCACCTCAACATATTGGGCATACTATATTCATGAATTTTACCATTTATATTGCATCTATCAGTGTAATTACTTCCTTAGATTATCATGATGTTGGGGCCACTTCCTAGCAATCATTATTTCAAAACCAATAAGGAAAAGCTATACTTCTTATATGGATCTCCCATATGTCACAGACAATAACATGAATAGTTTTTTTTGGATAAGTTTGGTTCATTGTATTTGTGTGATAAACGTTTGATGGTTATCTCCATATATTATCATGATTCATGTGGATGTCTTAATATTTTAAGGGACCTGCCTTTTAGGAATTTATTTCTGCACAAAATATTTGGTCTTACTCAGTGGAAATTAAATTCAATCCTTCTTTCTTAGAGAAAATGAATTTATCATTTTTGTCTTTTTAATTCTTGCTGCAATTTGATGATTTTTTTCCAATTTTTTCGTCGATGTTGCCAAGAAGTTCTATTTGCGACCCTTTCAACTTTTTTGTTGATGCCAAATTTTTTAACAATACTTTATAGTAGTGGTAGATACATTCTGCAATGGAACATACCATGATGGAGTTGGATACCCACACATGGGTAGCATAGCTAACACTAACATGATGAATTGTGTATCCCATGTTGGTATTGTTGCATCAAAGCACAATGTCTATCCTTTGTATTGTGATAATAGCAACACTAGTCAATAGCTTTACATTTTCAACATTTTATTTCAAAAATGGAATTGCATCTAGCTTTATCTTGGATTCAATTTGTTTCTGAACATTCTGGGAAAGTTTGCAAATACGAAGTATGCCATTTTAATATTTTTTTGCAATTGTGTTGTTATTCATAGGATCAAAAAACTTGTATTTCTACACTAGAGAAGTATCCTATTGAAACATTGAAAAGTGATTTACATCAATTTGTTCATGTGAAGAAAACTTATCTGAACAAAATTGTTCTTGACCAGGTAATGTTCAAAGACACCTTGATATTGGATGAACAACATTCTTTTGAAAATAATATTTTTGATTGTGTGTAAACCATTCATGTCAGTCTAGCTTATGATTTAAATTATTGTTTTAGATCTAGTTTTTACGTCTCTAAGGGATGACACTTTCCTTAATGTTTCATTATACACATCCATCACTGACATGAGAAGAGTGCACCAATAGTGGAGGTAGAAAGCGATTCTATAGATAAGAAAACTTGTCATATGAACATGAAATTTCAGAAGGTTAAAAGAGGTTAAATAACAGTAAAGATAACTCTCCATCTTATATTGAAAAGACAAGAGAATACACTACATAAAAAACAAATAATGGTTCGAAAAATGGTTTCCGAAATAGTTCTTTATGTACTTCAACCCAGGATTTGCAGAAAAATACTCAAACAACTACTGGAAATGAATTTCCATATATTAGATATAAAACAAAAATCCATGTCATAAGAGATGAAAAATTACTACAGGTTTCAACTGGCACTGAGTCAACTTCTAATGGTCATTCACATTGTAGTAAGAGGGGATATCATGGAGTTTGTTTCTTGGAAGGAGAATCAAATGAACCCAAAGAGGAAAATAATTCACTAGCCACAAGTGCTAGGGAACACCACTTACATGAGGAAGAGGAGTTACCATAATTGGATTTGTTGATACCAGGCAAAGATGGTCGGGAAAAAAATTGTTTCAAATGTACAAAAGGAGGATCATTGTACTATTGCAATGGGTGATTTCCATGCATGATTTATATTAAAATTATATGCATCTACCATTATAGGTGAAACTTTTTATTTCCATGTATGTTCTTACAAAAGAGCCCTTCCAGCTTACCAAAATACTCAATAATATGCTATAGAATCCAAAAAAATATTACTGGCATTCCTAAATAATAGGTCAATCCAAGGTAATGAACATAGATCATTATAAAATAATCATAAGAAATGTGAAAAAGGAGGGGAAGAATTTCCAACAAATTGAATATTTTTGAAGAACCTTCTAGTCATACAAGTGGTTTTAGTTTAGGTTCCAAAAGAAAACAACATATGCGTAGCAAAAGCTCTAAAATTTTTGTTCCCGAAAATAAAAGAAATGTTGAAATTGAGAATGACCTACACTATAAATAGAATGCAATTAATGATGGTATGCATGATGGAGATATTGAATATGGTAACAATGAGGATAGGAAATGCCATTTACGTATTAGGAATTCAACAATGAGGTATTTAACAACACAATTTTGGGATACTAGGATTTTAAAATTTTCCATGGTATTTAAATTTTAATCTATCAGTTTGCGTATTTGTAAAATTTATTTCAAAGATAAATTTCTACAAGCCATCTTTGAGGATTTGAATTAAAAGAGTAGAAAATAAGTGTACAATATCATTTACTTTAGAGCAATTTACTCTGCTAGGTTTGATGTTTAGGGTAACTTGTCATCTACCTTGTGTAAGTAGGAATTAATTAGCTTGGAAAAAGGATGAAGAGGAGGATTTGAAGGTGGAACTTCTTGCAATGAAAGCTTCATTTTGATTTTTTATGTATATTTTTACTAGGAAACACTTTGATTGCATATCCATGGATCACTGGCTCATTTTGAGGGAAGTTTTTCTTCACAAAGAAAAGTATACAGATATTTCCAATGAGATAAACCAATGTAATCCCATGGAAATGGATATTGGAACATGGGAAAGCGATACTTGACAAGTTGTGTATACCATTTGACTTGAAGGATAAATGGTGTAATATGATGAAGAGTAATTACTGAAGCATGTACATATATGGATGAAATTTGTAACTGCACAATACAAGGAAAAAATTCTTATTCAACTATTTACAATCTTGGATTCTTAGTTATGGCTCTTAGGCACTTCTCCATTAAATGATTTCAAGCAAATTAAAAATTTTGCAGTGCCATGTCATGTCGTATTTTGCTTGCTTGTGTAATTTTTCTACATGCCTATTTTACCATCAAAACAGTCACACCTCAATTGTAGAGTTCCAACACAAATGACACAATATTTACTCTGCCAAATATCTTAAGTTAATTTCCAGTCAATATGAGTCATCTCAACCAGTCTAAGGGTGAATTCTAATTAAATTTTGACGATGTTTACAAGTGGAGGGGTTGGACAAAATGGAATTCCAAAATCTAATGTTTCCTTCAGGTGATGGAGTCTAGGAATATTTGTATGCTTAGGAAATGGTTCACAACCGCTACACTTATGCAAATAAGAGATCACCTTGCAATCATACAACATGATTGTAACCGTATGCCTTTAGTAGATTTCAGATTTTGGATAATGCATAGATGTAAAATAATCTTTGTTGAAAATTGAACAATATTCAAAACCTTAGTCAATAAAAATACTATTGTGTCTTTATAAAAGAGAATTCAAACCTTGTCTAAAGGATTTGATGGCAACATGTAAAATAGTAGAATGTCACTCATGAATGGTGAGTTTGGCTATATAATTAAGCCAAGATGATAATCCACAATTATGTAATGTATGTAATAATGAATAGTCATGAACTTAATTAGCTACAAAATTAAGTTCACTTATAATATGAAAATAGATCACAAGGAAAAGGTTCATCATGGAATCATCATAAAATAATGTATCTAGACATGTCAGAAAATAAAACTCTTTGGGATATCCATGCCAACTGTTTCATTTTCTATTGGAAATAAAACAATCAGACTTACTCCAGATCAGGTTTGGTTTAGTCCCAAATAAAAAAATGATATTTGTTGTCCGATTCACCCTACAGTATTGATGCCTTGTCTATCATCTATGGTTAGATGTTTGTAATCTCAGTTTGTTTTAAAATAGGTTGTTGGGAATTCAGCATTGTAGGATATATGCAGAAGAAAGGAATTGATGTTAGAAATGTGCATTTGAATAGAATTTGCATACAACTTTCTGTAGAGTACATACGACTATTTAGTAATTTTAGCTTTTTTTTTTCTAAGCTTTGATTCCTAAATTTGCATTGTACTTTCTTGAATTGTAAGTAAACAAATCAAATATCCTTATTACATAATAACATGAGAAGAGGTTGTTAATAGGTTT